>JBDJHY010443683.1:0-17720 GCA_039654485.1 Withania somnifera | reverse complement strand
AATGACATGAGCAATAATACCCATACATAATCTATAAGAACGTTTGCCACTATGTTTGCCTTGCCTAGGTGGTACATGACCGATATATCATAATCCTTCAATAACTCTAACCACCTTCTCTGATGTAGAATCAAATCCTTTTGTTCAAATACATATTGTAGGTTCTTATGATCGGTAAACACATCAATATGTACACCATATAAATAATGTCTCCAAATTTTTAAAGCAAAGACTATGTCAGCTAAATCAAGGTCATGAGGGGTGTAGTTCTTCTTATGGTTCCTTGAGTTATCTGGAAGAATAAGCAACAACTCGACCATGATGCATCAATACACCACCCAAACCAACCCTCGAAGCATCCTAGTAAATAACAAAACCATCCAAACCATCTGGAAAGGTAAGGAATGGGACTATGGTTAGCAGAGCTTTTAACTTTTGGAAAATTTCTTCAGACTTACCTGACCATTCAAATTTCACCTTTTTCTCAGTCAACATAGTCAAGGGAGCATCTATGGAAGAGAAACCCTAAACAAATTTGTAGTAGTAACCTGCTAAACAAAGAAAACTAGGAATATCAAAAGGAGAAGTGGGTCTGGGCCAATTTCAGATCCCTTTCACCTTTTGGGAATAAACACGAATACCTTCACTAAAAATGACATACCCCAAGAATACAACTGATCTTAGACAAAAGTCGCACTTAGAGAATTTGGCATAGAGATTGTGGTCACTAAGAGTTTGGAGGAAAATTTTCAAATGATTTTCATAATATTTATCAGTTTTTGAATATACCAGAATATAATCAATGAAGAATATCACAAACAAATCTAAGCATTGCTTAAAAACTCTGTTCATGAGATTCATGAAGGAAGCAGGAGCATTAGTTAAGTAGAATAACATGACCACAAACTCAAATTAGCAATAACGTGTTCTAAAAGTTGTCTTAGGAATATTTGACTCCCTAACCTTAGCTGGTGGTAGCCTTAATGAAGGTCAATTTTTGAGAAATGATTAGCACCTTACAATTGATCAACAAGTCATCAATCCTGGGAAGAGGATATATATTCTTTATTGTTACTTTGTTCAATTAGTGATAGTCAGTGCACATTCTGAGTGACCCATCTTTCTTTTGCACAAATAATATAGAGGCACCCCATGGAGACATACTAGGGAGGATAAACCCCTTATCTAAAAGATCGGCTAATTGCTTCTTAAGTTTATAAGTTCATCAGGTGCCATTCTGTATGGAGGAATCGAGATAGGCTAAGTACCAGGAATGAGATCTATCCTAAAGTCTATCTATCTGTTAGGAGGAACTCCAGGTAGATCCTCAAGAAACACATATACAGAATCTCTAACCACTAGCAAGGAATGAATGTCAGGAATTTCATACTCGAAATCCTTGACCCGAACCAAATGATAAATACATCCCTTGGAAATTATCTTTCTAGCCTTTAAATATGACATGAACTTTCCTTAGGAACAGTGACACTACCCTTCCATTCGATGATGGGATTATTAGAAAGTTGGAAATGGACAACTCTAGTCCTACAATCCATGGTGGCATGGAAAGAATATAGCCAATACATGCCAAGAAGACATCAAAATCCACCATAGCTAACTCGACTAAATTAGCAGGGAAGATTTCATCATAGACTGAAATTGGACAATTATGATAGACTCTTTTGGCTAGAATGGTCTCTCCTACTGGAGTACTGACACAGAAGGGTTTTGAGAGATTTTGTGATTAACTCTAAACTGGTTAGCAACATAAGGTGATATAAAGGATATATTAGCAACAACATCTAACAATGGATACACATCAATATCATGAACTCTGACAATACTTGTAACAACATTTGTAGACTTCTCCTTCTCATTTCTATACACCATAGCATACAGCCTATTCTTATACACCATGATGGAAAAGGATCTGTACTGAGTGAGACAAACTGTTAGTGCTGAAACTAAAGAAGCATTTTGAGATCTGTTGAGACAATTCTTTAATAAATAATTTTTGTTGCCCCAAATGAAACATCCCTTAGCAGAGGGACACTCGTGCATTCTGTGACCTGGTTGGCCACATCTATAACATATACCCAAATCAAGTCTACACTCTCCCAACTGATTCTTACCACTCTTAGCACATGTGGGATAAGATATCTCTCTCGTAACACTATTCTGGGTAACTTCCTTGGATATCTTGTTCTGATAACTTTAGGGAGACCTACTAGCCTGGATAGGAGCAGTAGATGAAGAGGGGGCTGAGGCCCAAAGAGTCTAATGCTTATTCTTGCTCTATATAAATAGCTCAATCCTTGCCTTCTTCGAATGAAAAATCTCCCTTGACATAGCCCTTTCACGCTCAATCTACTGAAGATGGGCAATAAGACTGCCTATATCAATACCTGTAACTAAAGCGGTTGCTCTGCCCTTTTTAATATTGGGAGGAGACAAGTGAGAAACAAACATCTCCATACGATTCTGAGTTTCAACCACTATCCTTGGAGCATACTTAGAAAACTTGGTGAATTTGATTCCATACTCTACAATAGACATAGAGCCCTGCTCCAAACCCAAGAACTCCCTTATTTTCTCACTATATCTCTCCCTTAGAGAGATCCTATCATGAAAGTCCTTCTCAAACTCATACCAAGTAGGAGGGGCTGCGCCATTAGACCTATTCTTCTTCCACTGCTCAGACCAATCTCTAGCAATATCTTTAAGTTGATACAAGCATGAATCAACCTTTTCCATATCAATCACCCTCATAATATCACAAACCCTCTTTACTTCCTCAAGGAACTCCTCTGGATACTGTTCAACCGTAGAACCACCAAAACTGGGAGGTTTCATGTGAGGTAAATCCTTTATGACCTAGCATCATGAAAACCCTAAACAACTGGTGCAGTAACTACGTGTTGAGTCTGATCCATCACTTTCACTATTTGATCCATTATATGCATCATACTTCTTAGCTCTTCAGTAGTAACATCTCCCCTAGGTTGTAGAGAAAGAACTAGTGCAAGTGGAGCCTAATTTGTTTGATGGTTTGATTAATGAGGAGGCATAATCTAAAATACGCAATCATGAGTTAGATAGAAAAATGTAAGAGCTAAACTCCAAAGCACGAAATAAGACATGAACAAAGGGAAACATTTCCTGAACGTTGAGTAGCCTCTAAGTTATAAGTATGTGGCCATTCATACCCATAAAAAACACTCTACCTTACACTTTCTTTTAGACATCCAAGGACACACTCAACCTAGTTCTTTGATACCAAGCTTGTAATGCTCTTGAACCACCCCCTAGGCATCATAAGGCATCCTCCACTATTGGGTTTCCATAATAGCTTCAGACGAACCCTTTTGGATAAATCATGCTCTAATATACAATCATAAGTGGAAGCATAACTAAGTAATATCAATACAGTATCTATGGTAGGACTATCTCACGTAATTCAAAAAAAGACAATACAAGAATAAAGGGTAACTCAATATTAATTCGAGCACATCTATCCAAAAGCCACTAAGTAAAGATAGTTTTAGGCTGCTATGGACAAGTTCCAAGCTAACCTTAGAGTCAAATTAAGAAAAATCAAAATAGTGTTAAGTTTAATATCGATTTCTAGGAAAATAACAACTTAAAAGATGACTCTAGTTCCCGAAACATGGGAAATCACCACTTTCTCAAACCCTTGGAATGTAAGCTCAGTAACCAGGAGTGGATGGAGAGTCACCTGAACCTACATGGATGAAGTCCATGTAACGCAAAATAGCGGTCAGTACTGGAATTACTAAGTAAGCAGGAAATATAAGAAATAACAGGTAAATACAACATGCTCGAAGTAATTAAGTGATAATATCAAGTTACTAAATCATGAATGGCTATACCATGGATGAGTAGTAATAATACCCGTAAATACTTATCCAAATCCATGTAAATATCAATAGTGAGATCAATGTGGTAAATGACTCAAATTAAAATATATCAATTTCAAATATCAGTGTGGGAGGTTTTATAACCGACATATAAGACTATATGAGCAGAATGTATAATCCAGCACTCCTTACTGGGGAGGGACACACCACCCCACTACAAGCGTGTATCGTATCTGCACATAGTATATCCAATTAGCGAATAACATGACATGCATTTAGCTGGTGTTAGTTATAAACCCTATGTTAGAAATATAATTTGGGACTTAGTCCCTCAGTTCTAATACTACTCCCAATATATACTTCTCCTAAATCAATTCATTAAATCACTGTCCAACATTAATGGGCGATAATCTCATATCCAGCCTCAATGGGCGATAATTCTCATGTCTGGCCTAAATGGGAAATAATTCTCATGTGTAGGCCTCAATGGGCGATTATTCAGACCAGACTTATCAAAAGTTTTCCATGACAAATCTTTATTCTTAGCCTTAAATTAAACTTGTCAAATTTCAGTAGTGATGACTCGATAAAATTATGTATTCAATAATTGATCAAATGTCCTTGCAAATATTTCATTACACTGTCAAATTCCTTATCAAATTAACCAAATAATGATTTAATTAGATCACAATTTCATGAAAGATTATATGCAATAAAACATGACCATAATCATATGTAATAACCCTAAAATGTAATGTAAAATAGTGGACAATTACTAAGATAATAATCAATAATCTAATGCAAAAGTCAAAATAGGGTTCTTGGGCATAAGGGCAAAAGGAAGCCCTTATTGATTATCCCTCTTACTGGAATGTAGAAAACTTGAAGCCCCTTGAAGAAAATTGGAGAAGGAGCTTGAATTCCTAAGCAACTTGATGAACCCTAATAGTTTGGCTTGAGAGAAAATAACCCATCTCTTTTTCTTTCTTTGCTGGTAATTTTGGGAAGAATAAGAATTGGGGTAATATTTTAATGGATTAAATATAATGGGTTAATGGTAATTAAGGTATTTCACCAATTACTAATTAAATTTAGACACTTAAAAGTGTTAAAACGTTATATAAAAGTAGGAAAAATTGAGGGGAAAAGTCATAAAAGTCCCTGAGATATTAGTTCAGATTTTGGTACTGTTTTTGCATTGTGCGGATCGCATATTTTATTGTGTGATCACACATTTTATTATGCGATTGCACAATTTGGTGTGTGAACCACACATTAACTTCCAGGACCATTGGTCTATTGTGCGAATTGCACAATTAATTATGGGTCGCAAAATTTGATGTGCAAACCGCACATTTGAGCTGCACACCATACCAGTAGGTCCACTACACTGCATTATTTTTATAAATTAGATATATCTCCCTACTCCAAACTCCAAATGACACTCAGTTGGTTGTGTTGGATTCTAGACTCATGACCTTTCTGTATATAGGTCATGTGTCATCTAAGTCATTATATATTGGGATATAAGGTTGATTGAAATTGACCTATGTATGAAGGAACCTCAAAATGAGCAAATTAAGTAGGGTCTTGAACTCAATCTTGGTTCTATGAGTTGTTTATGAACCTTAATAACTTCCAAAATTACAATATACTTAGTTAGGGATTCTAAGAACTTTGAATTAACTTAATTCTCATAGGTTTCAAACTTAATCACGAGCATAGAACGGTTCAAACACTATAAAATTGGGGTACGACATCTGTAGTGTGGCGCGGTCCCACTAGTCGTTCGTCGGTTAGGGTCATTTCTTCTTGTTGAGCCTGTAAACTTAGTTCTGGAGTTTTTATGCTTATTAGTCCCATAAGTTCTG
Source organism: Withania somnifera (assembly GCA_039654485.1). Classification (NCBI taxonomy): domain Eukaryota; kingdom Viridiplantae; phylum Streptophyta; class Magnoliopsida; order Solanales; family Solanaceae; genus Withania; species Withania somnifera. The sequence goes on along the minus strand of JBDJHY010443683.1, from coordinate 11,971 downwards.
GAGTTTTTATGCTTATTAGTCCCATATTTGAGATGTCATTACTGAGTCCCTTTCCTCTGTAACTGTTCTTTTTGTTAGCGAGTTTGCTGATGTTTTCCCTGCTGATTTGTCTGGCCTTCCACTAGAGCAAGATATAGACTTTTCTATTGATGTTGACCTGGGCACCAAGCCTATTTCTATTCCTTTGTATCATGTAGCACCAAATAAGCATAATGAGTTAAGTGTCCAGCTGCAGGAGTTTCTTGACAAGGGTTTCATCAGTCCTAGTATATTATTATGAGGTGTCCCGATGTTTCTCTTAAAGAAGAGGGATAGGTCCTTGTGGATATGTATAGACTAAAGGAGGCTGAAAAAAGTGATTATTAAGAATAAGCACCATATGACCCATATCGATGATTTATTTGATCAGCTTCAGGGAGCTATATTGTTCTCTAAGATTTACCTGAGGTCTGGCTTCCACTATTTGAGGATTTGAGTTGAGGATCTCCCGAAGAAAGATTTTTGGACTAGGTATGGGCACTATGATTTTCTAGTAATGTCATTTGGATTGACTAATTCCCATACAACTTTCATGGATTTGATGACTTAAGTGTTTGGGCCTTATTTGGACTCATTGGTGATTATTTATATTAATGATATACTAGTTTACTAGCGGAGTCGAGCCGAGCATGAGGGGCACCTGAGAGTTATGTTGTAGACTTTGAGGACTGAGTGACCCTAGGCTAAGTTCCGAAGTGTGAGTTTTTTTCTAGATTTCATCTCCTTTCTGGGCCACGTGGTATTGGGTGCGGTATCAGTGTCGATCTGGCTAAGGTTGCAGAAGTTTGGGATTAGCCTCGACCTATGTCCATCATTAAGATTCATAGCTTTCTTAGGTTGGAAGGGTATTATCGTTATTTTATTCAAGGTTTCTATTCTAGTGCAGCCTCCTTGACTAGATTAATACGGAGGGATATGCCCTTCCAATGGTCATCTAAGTGTGAGGCCGGCTTTCTAAGGCTAAAGGAGTTGATAACCACTGCTCTGATTCTTGTTATACAAGTTGAAGGCTAAAGTTTTACAGTGTATTTTGATGCTTTGAGTGTCGGTAGGGGTTGTGTTCTAATGCAGTAGGATTATGTTATAGCATATGCTATGAGGCAAATGAAGGATCACGAGCACAACTACCCCACCCATCATTTGGAGTTGGTGGAGGTGGTTTTACGCTTAAAACATGGAGGCACTACCTATATGGATTCCATTGTGAGGTATTCAATGGTCACCACAACTTGTAGTATATCCTTAATCAGAAGGACTTAACTTGAGGTATTAAAGGTGGGTTGATCTCCTAAAGGACTACGATTTGACTATTCTCTACCATTTGGTAAGCCTAACATGGTTGCCAATGCCTTGAGCCAAAAGGAGGTGATTTTGGGTAGTCTAGCTACAGTTCCTATTTTGAAGAGATCCCTAGCTCAGAATGTTCATTTCTTTTCCATCATGATGGTTAGGTTGGATCTTTCAGCTTTGGAGAAGATTATTTCCCAAATTGAGTCCAGATCATCCTTGTTTAACCAAATTTGACATCCCCAGTAAGAGGACCCATGTTTATTTTAGTTGAGAGAGAGGTTCCTATTGGGTGATTTCAGTTGTGATGTAGTATATTCTGATGGTGTGTTCCGTCTTTGTGTTCTGAGGGTTAGTTATCTGATTCAAACCTTATTATGTGAGGCCCACAACTCTAGATACTCTATTCACCCTAGTATTAAGAGGATGTACCATGATCTGAGGCAGCATTACTGGTGGCGAGCTAAGATGAGGTCTATTATGTCCTTCGTGTTTTGGTGTTAGAACTGTCAGCAGGTGAAGTTCGAACATCGGAGGCTAAGTTGTAAGTTACAAAGACTCCCTATGCCTGAGTGGAAGTGGGGTCGGATTACTATGAATTTCTTCACAGGCCTTCCCCGTACTTCCATAGGATTTGATTGCATTTGGGTCATTGAGGATTGATTGACCAAGTCAGCTTACATCCTACTGACTCATTCGACCTGGGGTGCAAAGAGACTGGCCGAGCTATATGTTTATGAGATACTTAGACTTTATGGGGTACCAGTATCTATCATATCCAATTGGGACACATAGTTTACCTTGCGGTTCTAGGGGTTGATTTACGGGTAGTTTGGTACATAGGTTGATTTGAGTCTAGCATTTCACCCACAAAAGGATGGACAATTCGAGAGCACCATCTAGGTTCTTTATGATATGTTGCTTTCCTGTGTTTTTTACTTTGGAGGTAGTTAGAATAGGGACTTGACCTTGGCAGAGTTTATATATAATAACAACTATCACTCTAGTATTCAGATGGCATCGTTTGAGTCTTTATATGAAAGACGTGGAAGATTTCCCATTGGTTGATTTAGTAGTGGTGTGGATCGACTCTAGAGTTTTAATTGGCTCCACGATAATACAGATCAGGTTAGACTTATTCAGGATAGGCTGTGAATAGTGCATAGTAGGCAGAATTCCTATGCGGATCATAGGATTTAGCCCCTCAAGTTCAGTGTTGGCTACTTGGTCTTACTATGAGGTTTGGTAGGCAGGGAAAGCTTAGATCCCAGTTTATTGGGCCTTATGAGATCCTACAGACAACTTGAGAGGTTACCTATAGAGTTTTTTTGCCACCTGAGTTAGCAGCAGTTCATCAAATTTTCAATGTATCGATGCTCTACTATCTACCGAACCTGTCCCATGTACTTCATCACAAAGATATGTAGATTCATGACATTTTAACTTATATTAAGGAGCCTGAGCCTATTATAGATAGGTAGGTGAGGCAGCTCGGGTCCAGGGAGATTCTGGTAGTGAAGGTTTGTTAGGCACATCGACTAGTCGAGGAGGCTACCTTGTAGATAGAGCATGATATGCAGGTCTAGTATCCACATCTGTTCGAGCCTTAAGGTAATACTCCTTTCTTGACTTTCGAGGATGAAAGTCTGTTTTAGTAGTGAATGTTGTAATGACCCATTCCATCATTTCATTTCTTTCCATCTTTTTCCATTCTTAGAGTTATCTGGTAGTTTCGTCAACTCATTTATGACTTGCTGGGACAGGTAGCTGGGTGCCCTAAAAGCTCGTTTTCCCGTTATCTCAATTTCCCTGTAACAAAGTTTCAGTTTTAAAATAGTGGAACTCGAGAATTAAATTACAGTAAATGCATTCATAATCAAATATTGACAGTTTCATTAGCTCCCAAATGCCAACTTTAGTCTAGGTTGACCTTATGTTTTTGTCATGGGCTTTTCATTTTGAGTTTTGGTTGTTTTGTCAAAATTCAGCCCAACTAAAGCTCATTTCGGAGCTTGGGTTGTCTTTTGGTCATTGAAGTGTCGGATCAGAATTTTGACAATTCCATTAGCTCTAGAATGTTGATTTTTGTCTAGTTAAGTCATTGGTTCACTTTTGGGGGGTTTCAGGGCTCATTTTGAGTCGTTTTGTGAAAAGTCCAAAAAATTTATCCTTTTGAACCTTTTGAGTTTGGGGTCATTTTCTCTGAAACATCCTTAGTTTGTTATTTTATTGATTTTGCTGAGTCCATAGTGTATTTTCCACCCAAAATGCACTCTCGGTTTGCTACAATTGGACTCGGGATGCTCGTTTTAGGCCCCTTGGAGAATTCTTATTTTGTTTAGTTTGACTAGAAGTTGCACACCACCCTAGCAACCCTAGGTTTCCCTTACGCCATTGCCCCTATGCCCAGGGCTTTACCCTGGCGAGGCCGCCTAGTGAGCCTCCTTTCGCCTTGTTGAGGTCGCCCTAGTGGCCCTAGCAGTCTATATAAAGGGATTCATCCCCTTCATTTTCATCCATTGGTTTCTTCAATTATTGCCATAGCCAGGCCTTGAGAGGTAGGGTTTTAATGTTTTGACCTGAGGAGAGTGGTGGGGAGTTTTGTGTGAGATCGTGGAGCAAATTTTCCTAAGTATTTCTCATTCTTTCCGCCTGTTTTAGCTTATGTAAAACGTTTTAGTTTCTTTACTTTAAACCTTATTTTCTCCCTTGATTCCTTATTTCCATAAGCTCAATTCTTTACCATGATTCCCCCGAGATGAGGGCTTTACGTTGGTATTTTTAGTTTAATTTTTTAGGTTGTGGGTCCTATTTTTTAACCTGGGTTTCTAATTGCAATATGGGTCTTATTTTTCATGTTTTGTCCCTAGTTTCATAATTGTATACTTTTGGATGACTTCGGCTGTGTTGGAGCTTTGGTCCCATGGTGCACACATTTCAGGGACTTTCATAGGCATCCAAGTAGGCTTGGTTTATTTATGTGCATTGTATACTGGGCTATTATTTGTGCTTGTGATATGGCCACTAGTATGGGTTGGGCTTTAGGTTGATAGCTTTTTTTTTGTTAATATCCATGTGGGATTTCAGGCCTACTTGGAATTCTGGCCTCACATCATAGTGGGTACATACATTAGGAACTATTTTAGTTGTTGCGCGATGAGTGTGGAGATATAAGCTCTTAGTTTGTGGCCTCCTAGAATCTAGTTTCTTTCTATTTTCATTATTATTAGTATTGTTATTTCCATATTGTATTGAGGCACCTATATATTATTGTTTGGGCTGAGTTTGGCACTGACGGGGTACGGAACCTAAGTATTGGCACTGATAGGGCAAGGCCCCGAGATTGGCACTATTTGGTTGAGGCCCTGAGTATTGGCATTGATGGGGCAAGGCTCCGAGATTGGCACTATTTAAGCGAGGCCCCAAATTTGGAACTATATGGGAGACACCCCGAGATAGGCCCTTATTGAGAGAATGGTGTTTCCAATACATGATACTGCTTTATTTTACTTTCATGCACCCTCGTGTATTACCTTTGTATTATTTAGAGTCATTGGGCTTAAGGGGGAAGTCATAGTGTGTTTTGTTGTGTTGTTTGTACTTACCGGTGGTATGGGACACTAGGTAGGTTTTCTGTGTTTACTTTCTATTCCTTGCTCAGTTGTATCCTACTATTCAATCCTTTATTCGAAGTGCATACATATATATTCTTATGGTTAGTTGTGTCTTGGCTTAGCTGGTGCACAAGTACGTTTCCTTACTTTGATTTTGGGTTATCGGGTATTGGTCATTCCGGATCATGTTCACACTATTTTAGTTCTTGTAGATTTGTACTTACACTTTAGGTATCTTACCTTTCTTCATATCTATTAGTTTTACTGCTTTCCTCCTATTGTTTACCTTTTTTACTTCCTCTCCTTTATTACTTGCCTTTTATTTTAGCCTACTTGGCCGATGATGCCTACTGGGTACCTTGTTTAGTACTCATGCTACACTTCTGTACTATTTTCATGGTGCATATACCAGCAAGGGTTATCTGAGACGTCATGTTCTTGCAGAGTAGATACAGCTGGTTGCGAAGATTATGGTGAGCTTTCCCGTCCAAGCCGACCATGGTTTCCTTGATGTCAGCCCACTTTATTTTTTCTATGGCAAGCCCTATGTTGTATTACTTTATAGGAGTTTCTTTCTATTTCTATCTTTTGGATACTTTGTATACTATATCACATGCCACTGACACCAGGCTTTGGGATTTGGGTTATGTATGTATTTCTTCTGCTTCCTTTCTTTTATGTTTCTGCTTTGTTGGATGATTCAAGTGTTTATAGCCCATTACGCATAACTCCAAGCTGTAGGGTTAGGCTTGTCTACTAGAGGGTTGTAGACGCCATCATGACCTGAATTTTGGGTCGTGACATCTAGCGCGGCCTCACAAGCTGCCAGTACGACTCTTGATCCCTCACCTCAATTGCATGACCTGCGGACCTTTTTTTGATTTTTTGTGCTAAGTATTGGATTTTAGGCCTAAAATATGTACAGGGCACAGGGTATCACAAAATGTAGGTGAATAATTTTTCATGCAATGTAATGCACTTATGTACACCCTCCAAGAATATAATACACCAGGAATGAGATCTGTAATGGATAGCTAATCCATATAGACTGTCTGACACACATGTTAGACCACAGATAGTATCAAGAATATAACCATCTAGCGCACACACTGCACTCCTCGTATGAATCATGAAATGATAAGTACGTGCAAATCATGATAGAGGAAATATGCATATAAGCATGAGCAACATCTCTCAATCTCAATCACTCTTTAAATGGGCCTATAAGACAAAATTACCAAATCAATAATATAAGTCCTCCATCATCAGGCCACTTAAAATCACGCTCGAGTGACACTATGATAAAGGAATCTCTCTCACATAATGAATTCAAAATAAATCCCCATACATACATAACTATAATATGCAAATAAAGTCGTCACACGAGAAACATAGAAAGATAGTAAATAAATATACATCCCCACACAGGCGTCATAAAATAATCCTTTGAAATACACAAAAAATTTCAATAATTTCCCATTGGATATAGCATGTTCTATACGATAAGTTTAGATTCAAGCAAATTCTGATAAAGTTTAACTCATAGCCTAGCTCAAAACTAAGTTTAAAAGAATCTAAAAGTCAATAATGAGTCTTCCCTTTATGAAAGACCTCAGAACACTCCCAATCTATAGAGAATAAATTATACTAGTTAACATAATCCCAATGATATTTAGATTGCATTACTTCTATTTCAGATCTTAATAGGTCAATAAAAAAAGTAAACCTCAAACAAGGGAAAAATTGAAAATCAAATAAATTTACCCCTAACTTGGGGAATTCAATTATGAAATTTTATCAAACTCTGAGCCAATAATGCCTCAAAATTCTAAAGTACCATTTTCAAGCATAGAGTCAAAATCCCAATTTTTGAATTTTGAGAAGCCAAGAATTTAAGGATGAGTTCATGAAATACTGATTGAAATTTGATAAAACATGAACATGAAAGCTTAATAAATTCTTAGATTTGAAATATCCTTTAAAGGCTTAATGACTCTCAAGGTCATTTTTCAATTATCATCATAGTTTTACTATTTTTCCCAATCCTGTACTTGTATTATGTCAAAATAATTTTGGTTTCATGGTTGCTTTAGGAAAGGAAAGGAGTAAAAAGGGGAAGTTTAGGAGAATTCTCTATTTTTAAATTTAAAGTGGTTATAGTTCACTTTATTCAACATTTATAATTTGGAGCCTCAAATTAGAAATTTGTCAGTTCCATCAACTTTCTTATATGGAATTCAATGCAGGAGGATCTTCGCCTTTGATTTTTACCCTTTCATGTTTATTTTGAGTAATTTGACGGGATAAGTTGTATGTTTAGAATGAATGGTTTACTTGGGTCAACACTTGCAGTTGGAGTGCTTGGGTTCGAAATTTGACGATTCTGTTGGATTCAGGGGTAGGTTTTGTCTAGATTGAGGTCCTATTTATTTTTTGGGATTTCAGAAACATTTATGTACTTTTGGTGAAATTTAGTTAATATGGACTCTTAACAGATATTTGGTCAAGGATACCTAGAATTTTTATTTTGATGGTTTGTTGAGTCCATAACGTTGACTTTAGTATGTTGAATATATAATATGTTTTCATGGAATTCCAAATAAATCTTGAGGATCCATTTGAATATTTTTGTACTTGTGAACCTTGTTCTCATTGTTGCTATATATATTACCATCCCTCCTCCACGTTCGTAGAGGTATACAGAGATCGGAGAGGTTCAAGTTTGTTTATATTGCATTAGTAGAGTCTATGACGCAATCTATACATGGAAATTATTTAAGCATCTCTTTCACGAGGTTTAAGGGGTCTGGACCAATAAGATTCATGGCCCACAATAGTGGAAGGTTAATCGCGAACACAATTACACCAAACCAGGAACAATCATAATCGAAGTGGTCCCTTCACGAATGCAGAGAAAGGAATATTCCCTGGGTATATTTTTAAAGCAGATTTTCATGAGCACTTCATTCTTTTTAACGGAAGACAAAATTTTCACCCCAAATTTGGTAAAGACTAAGAGAGAAATTTGAGGGCATCAATTGGGTAATGTTTCTTAACCTTTTCTCATCAATTTCCATCAATGTTTACATGATTTTCACTTCAAAACTTTAAAATTTTTTAATTGAAAATGGTGGTTTAGGCATGAACCTAGAGAATGGAAATTTTAGGGTTTTGATGATGAAATGGATTAGGGTTTTTCTAAAACAAGGTATTTCGATTCCATGAGTAATTCGATTGTTGTATTTTCTTGTGTATATTGTGTTTGTGATCTACTGTGTGTATTTTGAGGTGTTGAAAAAAGGGGAAAACTCTCAAGTAATCTTTGTTCATTGTATTCAAGGTAAGTTGAGGTTCTATAGTCTTCTTATAAAGTGGTTGTATCCTCTACTTTCTTAGTTGATTGTAATTGGGAGTAATGAAAACATTGGTGTCACGCCTCGAAGTCACCCCCAGGCGAGACCACAATCCTTAGCCATAGAGTTTCCTTAACAGATTTGGATGGACCCTATGTTCCTGCATCATTATACTCTCTTACACTCAGCGAAAGTAATAAAAAAAGAATAATATAGGATTTGGGGGTTTCTCACATGGTACAAAGATAAACACTGAAATAAGTACAAAAACTTCAAGTCCAATAACTACTACATCAATTTTTTCGAAAGCATCTAATCCAATACGAACAGAAGACTTATAAAATCTAGTCAACCATAAGCATGGGAATGATTGGGCGGATCTGTATGATTAAGGCATGTTGCAAAAAGTATGCAGTCAGTAGATAGAATATATTGAGTACATGGAAAGGTGAAAAGAATCAATTATAATAGATATGTTTAACTCTAAATATAATTGTACATGAATGAGATATGCAATGCATGATTCAAAATAATACTTCTTGTCTTATCTTCAAAAAACCTGGTTAAGAAGTTTTCAACAACTTATTAACACAAACTTCACCTTCATAAAACATAAGAAAGACTAAGGAAAACCATTCTTTAAGTCATTAGCTTTATTAATGTATATGACACTTAAATAAACTCCTTCAAAACTAAAGTTGAACAATAATAGGATGTTCTATAACCAGCATATAAGACCATGTGACCAGACAAGGAAATTAGCCTGTAATACCGACTAATTAGAGCACCATACCCTACCATAGGTATGCCACCATTCGTAAATCTAGTGGATCCAACTAAGTACTTTCAAATAGTTTGAATTAGGCCATAATGTATAATCCTATGGTTGGAAACATAGTTATCAGATGCGGTATATGAACCCAATACAATCAATAGTAATACTACTTCTAAAATAATAACACCTCGAGCTTGATTCTAGTTGATAAATTCTTAAATATAGTGGGGGATGAGTGTTTGAGCTGATTTAAGGTCATAAGCAGCTCATAACATAAAGTTGAGTTCAAGTCTCTTCCATTATGCCAAATTTTGATGTTACTTCGTGCTTTGGTAAAATTTAAACGGTCATATGTTTTGTTATATGAAGATTTAGATGACCTATGACTTAAGGTATTTGATTCTAGTTTCCATTGCAACAACTTGTGTGTTTTTCGAGTTCAAAGCAAGAAATTATGGGCATTTTACTAAAAACTATTCTGCAGTAAAATATTCCCAGGTACAAACAAAGACTTATGGTTTTCAGTAGTACATTTTTAGTTCCCAACAGTACGAATCATGATATGAGTTGTTCTGCATGACCTGAGCTTTACCATTTCTTTTGTAAGTTCAATGAAACATAAAACCAGAACCTATACTTCCTAATCATACTATTGAAGTCTGAAAAACCATGCTTTTTGTTCCTATAATACGAAGCCATCCACGAGTCATAGTATTGAACCCCACATCTTATGGACTAGGTCTTGTAGTGTGGAAGCCTCTTTCCATTGATAAATTTTCATTCTACGACTCAAGAGGGTGCACTCCACGAGTCGTAAGGTATTAGTCCACGACTCATAAAGTGATGCCCTCAAGTTTTCTAGTAAGTTTAATGCGGATTATCTTGGGTAATTATTTTGAATTTTTTGACTAAACGTATGATGTTTTGGCTTCTAAATAATGTTATAAGTACCCTAAGCCATAAATTCTTTCATCTTTTAAAAAATTGATCAGAGCAAGAGCTTTTTCTTGAAACTTCTCCAAAGAGGAAAAACGAGGCTATTTCATATAAATTTCTCTGTAGCAGCTTAGTTCTTGATTTTTCTCTATCAAATAATTCTAATCAGGATGTAGTCTTCCAATAAGGACTTTGTTCATCCTTTGTGCCTAAAACCCTTTTCTAAATAAGATTTTTATAAGGTAGAAACATGCTATGGTTCTTTTTAAATTATATAAACTATATTTCCTTGAAGTGATGATTTACTTGATGTTTTTAAGTTAGAAATATGAAGTTTTTATGATAATTATTTAATTAACTAAGTCCTCATGAGTTAGAATGTTTACATAGTTGAATTAAAAGAGAGAGAGAAGTTTTGAGGTATGAATTGATGAGTGTTTTCAAGGTTTATTCTTAAATTTTGAATTAAGTATTGTGTTTCATAATTATTTGAATTTTTACATGATTTTGAGTATGAACGTGAATCGTGTCATACTATTTTTGGCTAATTAAGCTTAATTGAGAGTTTTGATGATGATTTTACTTTAATTATAAACTAACAGTAAATTGAGTTTAAATTGCCAAATCGATATCTTTTATAAAGAGTGTTACACCAATTATAGTTTAAGTTGATGATTTAGGCTAGTGGTTTCAATTGAGGGTGGTCCACTAGTCTAGAGTGTTGATGTTGTAGTTGACCTACGGTTCCATTGAGGGTGTTTCTTTAAGTCAAGATTATTGAGTGTTGATGTAATATTTATGGGAGGAGTATTAGCACCGAGGGTGGGCATGAGGTTCCCAATACCCATAACGTTTGTAGCCAGCATAGAGTATTATTTTGGTACCTAGAACATAAAACTAGATTCACTAGAAAGAGTATCTCCTCTTGTGGAAGCATATGAGATCCCTTACACACAGGGTAACATGTGAAATTCATTAAATTCATTGCTTTATGCTTTGAGGTATGTCCGTTATAAAAACACCCAAAGAGAAGCTAAAATTTAATGTCTTTAAAAAAAGAGAGAGACAACATATTTTTAATAAAGTCTTTATCTTTTTTAAAAAAAAAACTAATGATTTAAGATGTTTTAGTTGAGTATGTTTGAGATATGAACTATTTAACACATTTTATTATAGACTATTAAATTGCTTATTTAAGTTAGAGTTGAAGTTGAGTATATTGTCATGCACTGCATAGTACTTATCATTATACTGTATAGACTCTTTATACCTCCTCACGTACTTATTATATGTTTTTTGTGAGGATTATACACTTGTTGAGTGTATTCAACCCCAAGCAGATATTGCCAATCATTCGGACATTTGAGGTTGACACTACTCACATTCCTAGAAGATTAGTGGATTGGTGATTCCTCATAGCATCCAAGGGTAGGAGTTATTTATTAGTTATCTAGAACTTAGACTTTAGCTTTATTTATTTATCATTTCTTTCATTAGAGACGAGTTGGTAAACTTTTGTGCTAGCAACCTATTGTTTAACTAGTAGAGGTTTCCAAACTAATATTTATTGGTTTTGAAACTTGATATTATCCATTCATTTTGAGACAATTTATTGATGATTATGAGTTTCCTATTAAACTTTTGAAACTTATTTATATTACTTTTATTGTGTGTGTGAGTAGATCTATGTATGATCCAAGTGGTTCTTTCGATGCTTCTAGGGCAGCATAGTGGCTAAGGATGCCAATCCTGCCCAAGGGATGAGCCTAGGGAGTGAAAAAATTTGTATTAAAGCACTAGTTTCATAGAGTCCTAGGAGATTCTTGAAATGCCAACATTAGGTAAAATCTCAATTTTAGGTGTGACTGCAGCACATCTATGATTTAGAGGATAGAAAATATTTAGGACAAATTTCCCTTTGTTGATGTCTATTTCATTATTTGGATTTTAACTGTGAGATATTACCT
>JBDJHY010443576.1:0-17720 GCA_039654485.1 Withania somnifera | reverse complement strand
AGAACTACATTGCTATTATAGTATAGGGTACTTCCCTACCAGTAGAGGGTGAAACCTTTTATCCCATAGGGGTAAGTTAGTGGACCCACCTCAGTTAAGTTTTATACCCTATAAAATATTGGACATCTCTCCCTAGTGTGGGTAAGGTAATGGACTCATTATTTTCTCACATTATTTATGTCAGTTAAAATAACTCCCACTGTCTCCTAAAATGTGAATTTTCATGTATTTTACAGTATTCATGATTTTTCCATAGTTACACATCTTCATAATTTCCTATTTCTAGCTTTTGCATTTTCAAAAACATTTATGATTTGTTAGTTTTATAGTTCAGCTGTGTTTCAACCTACAATACAGAAAAAAATTCATACTTCTAGTTTTAACTATGAATTCCATAATGTTTTTATATCCAGGTTTCAAATAATATTTAGAGTATAAATGATTCAATCCATGTTTTCACAGTTATATTCATATCACACATACTCAATACATCCTATTGTACGGATCATATACTTTTTTTCACATCGCATCACATTAAGATGAATATTCAGGTGCACACTTCATGTCCCGTAGATAGTAACTTTGTAGTATTATTCAAATAGCATGGTGAGTCCTTATTATTTGAGGGCTAGATGCTTATTTTCAAACTTAATGTAGCGATTTGAGTAATTTAGTTTTAGTCATTTAAAGTTAGTTGTCAGATTGTCTTAGTACGTTATCAGTTACTGGTAGACTTTCAGACACATTAGTTAGTTTTCAGTTTATTCAGCTTACTGGGTTTCAAATACTTGATTTTAGTTTATGATACTATTTTCATGGCTACCCATATAATTTCATTTATAGCTTCTATATCATCTTTTGGTATGATCTTAGAGAAGCATGTTTGTACTAAAGGTTTGCTTTGGACCACTTGTGGTTATAAGTACTTTGTCTTGTCTAGGGTACAAACTCGAGGCATGACATATACCGTCTACCTTACTAAGTTAGTTTCTTGAATTCATATCCTATGCTTGCATAGTCTTCCACAGTTTTAAGTTCAATTCTAGAAAGTTATAGGGAAAGATAGTTAGACTCAACTCAGTTTAGATACTTTGCTGTTAGTTATAACCTTCTAAAATAACCCTTTGAGACATTTTTATGTTATCGCAATTTTACTATATCTTAGATTTTTTTATAGTGTCCCCAAGTCATTTACGACTTATCAAGAACGGTAGTTTGGTTCATGGATCATTCATTTAATTGTTATATCTATTTCTCATAATTAGAGCCTTAGACTTTGAAATTTTTGACTTTAGTCAATATTCCTTTAAAATGGACTTAAAATCAAATTTTGATAGTCCTGTTAGCTCTAAAATATGGATTTTGGTGTAAATAAACTCTTGGTTTGTGTTCGAAAGAAATCATAGTAATTTTATCTCATTTTATGTGTTTTGGAGTTAAGATTTTGACTTTGGTCAACTTTTGATCATTGGAGCCTCAGATTGAAAATTTAACTACTCCACCAGCTTCGTAATGTCAAGTTTGTGTTAGGTGAGCTGGTGATTTGGGTTTGGAGCAATCTAGGCTCATTTTGAGTTCTCAATTGGCATTTTAAAATTTTAGGTCGAGGTTGACTTTACTCAACATTTTGCCAAAATAATCTCAAATCAAAATTTTATCTGCGTTGTTGAGTCCAAAATACAATTCTATCAGATAACACATTTAGTTTGTGTTCATCAGGTTCCAGACTCAGTTTGAACCACCATTCAAAGTCTTGTTTTTGGATGGTTTTCTGTTATGTTCAGCTGCTAGTACAACTTATATTCCTTCATTGTAATTGTGATGCCCTGCTACGCAATCATGATGCTTTGGTTGACTACTCTATGCAATTGTGTCCTCCTATTCACGCAATCGCGACACCCTTGATCCTTACATTTCGTGATCATGATATTTCTTCACGCAATCGCAAAGAGAAAAGTTCTTTAGCCATTCGATCACGTCGTTCTCTTTATGCAATCATGAGGCACTATTCATAGCAACTATAAATAACTAAAACCCGAGTTTTCTTTCATTTTCACTATTTTTTTACTTCAAAATCATCTTTCCTCCATTGATGACCTTGGGGTTTTACATATGAGCCTAGATGACGTTGGGGATTATATTTTATCATCTAATGTTCGATTATTGGTAAGATTTCACTCTAATTTCATTGAATTTCATCCCCAAATTCTCAAATTGATCCAAGTATATTCTTCACTTTAATCATTGATTATATCTTGTTCTTAACTCTATTTTAGCCTAAATTATGGGTACAATTTCTTGGTAGTGAGAGGAATTTATTGACACCTTTTACTTGGAGCTCTATATTATCAAGCCTGTGGGCCCATTTTGACTCATATTTTGACCTCTACTAGAATCATATCTTTATTGGTATCATTTGATTCCTTATAATATGTAAATTATTACCTTAATAGTTTCGTGGTCATTGTAGAATTCTTAGAGTAGTTCGAGCTATTTTTTGATACTTGTAAGCTTATTCTTCAAACGTCAGGTAGGTTTTGGCATACCGATCTTAGACTAGGTTTATATTTCATATAATGGTAGTCTTTAGTTTATCCTTGGGTTGGCTTTTTTTAGGATTGGTACCTTATACCTTGTCTTCTTCTTTTAGTCTGGTTCTTGGCTTTTGTTTCACTTTTGTGATATTATTACTATAGATTACCCTTATACCCTGTGTGGCCTTATATTGACTCAGGAACATAGATAGTGGGATTATTGGTAATGTCCTTGAATCCCAGATATTCACTAGATGGTTCTTAGTTTATATAGTAATACCAAGCCGGTGTAGGAGAGTATACGACATTATCATGAAAATTAGTTTTAATGATAAAAGGTTATTATTGGACTTTTCCACTATTTTTAAACTATACTAGACTCGGTGAAGGTCTAGTGCTAGACATTGAGATTTAAAATAATTTAGACCCGATGAGGTCCATCTAATGATACTAATATAGATATTATCAAGATATATCTAATAGGGATTTGGTTACAGTTATGAGATCTTGAGATGGTATGGGATGATGGCCTCTATGGACCCTGTCGATTAGGGCTTATGAGTGACCAAAGGAGGGGTATGTAGGGGAATAGAGGTATATGAGTGAAGGCCTTCTATGGGTCCTTCCTTCTAGACCTACGGGCATCGAAGGAGGAGCACACTTGTTTTTAACTAGCATTATCATATCATTATGCATAATTCTATCCTTGTTTGTTGTTTGATTGTTATACCATCTGATTGCATAGGTGATCGGAGGGTTCACATTCACTTATTTGTATCCCTCAAGTTTATTGGTGCTCGTTGGGGATATAGTTTACTTACTTCCTTAGTTGGATCTTTATTTCAGTTGCTGGCTATATATCAATGGGTTTTTCTTTTTACCTTGTTTTGATCATAGATATGTGATATTAGACTTTCTTTCTTCTTGTTCTTTTATTGAGGTTATTATCGTACTACCCTATCTTCTTTAAATCATATTATCTAGTTAGTTGAGTATGGATTCATCTACATTTCTATTCCTTTTGCCTGGATTTCTAACATTTTTAGCTAGTTTTATTACTTACTTATGTTCTATATAGCTAGCTCTTTCATGTTTTGCCTACTTGTTTGATTTTTATGACCTTTCTTTTCTTATCAGTCTATTTACTGATTTTATTTATTATATGCTCCTAGTCTCCCTATGATTCCAATTGGGTACCCAAATTTCTTTGGATAATTGGTACTCATACTACATTTCTAAATGTTTTTGGTATAGATCCTAGTATAAGCATTTGTTATTGATTTGTAGAGCCATGGTTGTGTTTGGCTGATTTAGAGATAAAGATGATTCCTGACGTCCGGAGTCTATTTTTACCTTTTCATATCATTATGTTTTGTTATTTATGCCGAGATAGATGTACTTCTCATTTTTAGATTATTGTGTTGTCCTTTATATTCAAATGTAGTGGCTCACTATAGCCATTTATCAATTTTGGGGATTTTGTTGTTGTATTCAACTTTTGTCTTATCCTGTTTCTTATTTATATATTCTATCTTTCGTATTTATTTATTTCTATTGTTATATATTTTTTAGGTGGTTTGCCTATAGTAGGGTTTAGGTGCCCTTATAATCTAATAAATTGGGTCATGATAGATTTGTATTAGAGTGTTAAGTTCGCTGGTATCCTCAGTATATGAGCTAGTGTCTAGGAATGTCTGATAGTCAGTGTGGAGATATCTGTACTCGATATTTAGGAGGCTACAATGATATCTTTAGGAAAGCACACTCTTTTGAATTCTATGTCAAATGTTAAATCCTAGTTGGTATTTAAAAGATTATTTGTTCATATTCACTCTTCTGAAAATGGCACGTACAAAATCTTCGGATACAGAAGGAGATAAGAAGCCTTCTTACCCACCAGTTAGGGATCCATATAGCGGTCATACAATAGGTCGACCCTGAGGTTGAGGATATGCTCATACTAGGGTCTGCGGGAGCTTCTTCACTTGTTAAATCTTAGAGGTTGATCCTAAGACTATACTGATTGAGCAGCCACCTAGAGTCCAAAGACCAACTTATATTTCATAGCCAATACCAATATATGTTTCTCTTGAGATAGCACCAGCACTGGCATCAGTTCCAATGTTGGATATTAGAGGTGTTTTTCTTCATCTCTTAGGTACGGTTAACGAGAAGCATATTATGGGGTCTATAAATATACTCAGGGAGCGTCCCTGGGTGAACATGATTTGTCAGCACAACCTGCTACCATAGTTCCTTTATTTCGAACGTCTCTAGTTTTGATATATGCTACTACAAACCATTTTTTGTGAATTTCTTCAGTTGCATAGCCCTTGCCCCTACCTACCTACGACTAAGGCAGATTAGAAGACATTGAGTAGGTTCTTTAAGTTGGATCCTTTTAGGTGTACAGGAACTCTGGAGAGGATGCCCGAGATTTCAGTGATAGGTTCCAAGAGGGGTCGAATAACCTTGGTACATTAGAGACTTATGGATCATATTTGATTGTGTTTTAGATGAGTGGGTTAGCCAAGCAGTAGTAGATATCCTTTATTGATACTAGATCATCTAGAGATCTCCTGTCACTTGGAGTATGTTTTTTAAGGCATTTATGTGAAAGTATATCTCTCGTGCTAATAAGGAGCGAGGGAGAGATGGTTGTATTTACTTGCAGCAGGATAAAATAATCATTGAAGAGTCTTGATTTCACTAGTTATCTGAGTTTAGGACCATGTTGATGCCTATTGAGGCTGAAAGGGTTTGTTCTTTTTCTTGTGTATTGAGACCTTGGACTCATGGGACCACTGAGATACTTGTTGTTAGTGGTGAATCATTTCAGATTGTTTTTAGCATACCAGTATCACGAAGGGTTTGATTTTCTAGAATCATGGGAGTGGGGATAAAGACTCCAATAATATGGGAATTTTAGTATATCTCAGTTTGATGGTAGGGTATCAGGTTCTTGGTCTAGGGGCCCTTCTTATCATCAATATCACGGGTAGTCTTACTATCTTGTTTAGGCATCACTTCAGGACTTATGTATTGGTACTCAAGTTTATAGTTATGAGGGTCAAACTTTAGGCCAGTCTCGAGCGGTACTACTTTTAGGGAATCAAACTGTAGTGGCCACACTATTTTAGTTGGATCATCTCGTCAGGATATGTCATTGGGGAAATTTTTTAGTTATTATCCCCAATAGGGATTTATTCAACCAGTTTCCATGGCAGATCATCCTATCTTAGTAATACTACCACATGGTAGAGGTGGTGGAGCTCTAAATAGGGGTGCTCCTCCTGTGGTAGAGCAGTAGGTTGTGATGGTGTCATAACCAGTTTTATGCCTTTCTAGGTAGGTCAAAGATAGAGGCCGCAAATAGTGTTGCCACGGGTACCATTTATGTATGCCATTAGTCACCTTCGATTTTGTTTGATCTAGGATCTACGTGCTCTTATATGTCTTTATATTTTTCTTTATGTTTGAGATTGGCTAGTGACCCATTTCTTGTGTCGTTATCTATTTCTACCCCAATAGGTGATTCTTTAGTAGTAAATCATGTTATGAGATCATATTCTATGACTATTTTGGGTTATGAGACTTAGGTTGATTTGATTCTATTAGATATGGTTGATTTTGATATGATGCTTGGCATGGACTGGTTATACCCTCAATGTGTGATTATGTATTATTACGCAAAAACCACTACCTTAGATGTTCTTGGTGCATCCCCAATTATATGGTAGGGTATTGTTCGTCTTGCATTGTCGGGGATTATTTCTAGCCTTCAGGCTATGCATTTAATTTCTCATTGTTGCTTAGTTTATCTTTCTTATGTTTAAGATGTTAGTATTGATACTTTATTTCTTGAGTCATCCTGGTGGTTGGTGATTTTTCTAATGTGTTTCCGATCGACCTTCCTGGACTACCACCTAAGAGAGACAATGAATTTTCTATTGAGTTAGAGCTGGGCACCAAGCCCATTTCCATTTTTCCTTATCGTATGGCTCTGGATAAGTTGATAGAGCTTAAGGTTCAGCTTTAGGACTTGTCGGGAAGGGTTTTTTTAGGCCTAGTGTTTTGCCTTATAGTGCTTATGTTCTCTTTGTTTAGAAGACATATGGATCTATACACATGTGTTATATTGATTATAGGCAGATGAATGGGGTTACAGTGAAAAACAAGTATCTAATACGGAGGATTAAGAATTTTTACTAGCTTTAGGGTTCACCGTGTTTTCTAAGATTGATTTGAGGTCAGGCTATCACTAGTTGAGGAATAGGGTAGAGCACATCCCTAAGATAGCATCTAGGACATGCTATGGCTATTATGTTTTCCTAGTGATATCTTTTGGGTGTACTAATGCCCCCAATGCATTTATAAATTTGATGAACCGTGTGTTCAGACCCTATTTGGATTTCTTTGTTATTTTGTACATTGATCACATCCTGGAATATTCACAAAGTATAGGGGAGCATGAGTAGCGTATGAGGATCGTGCTCCAGACTTAAAAGATCATCAATTATATTCCAAGTTCTCAAAGTATGAGTTTTTGCTTGATTCAGTGTAATTCTTAGGATATGTGGTGTCTAAGGATGGTATTATGGAAGATTTGATGAAGATTGCAACCATTCATGATTGGACCAGACCAACTACTCCTATCGAGGTTCAAAGTTTTATTGCGTTAGCCCATTTCGTCAATGGTATTTCATCAATTGTAGTGGCATTGACTAGAAAGGAGGTTCCCTTCTAGTGGTCAAATGAGTATGCCTTGCTTTTATAGTCTTACGATAATTTTGACTTCGATTACAGTATTGACATCTCGGTTGAGGGTCAGAGTGTCTCCATGTATTATGATGCTTTTGGTATTAGTTTGGGTTGTGTTCTGATGCAATAGGTTCATGTGATTTATTATTCTTCGAGGCAGCTAAAGACTCATGAGCAAAACTACCTCACTCATAACTTATAGTTGTCAGTGATAGTCTTCTCGCTTGAGATTTGGAAACATTATTTATATGGAGTGCACTATGAGATCATCACTGATCATGGTAGTCTTTAGTACATCATAAGTCATGAGGAGCTTAATTCAAAGAAGCACAAATGGATTGAGTTATTGAAGCACTATGAGCTTTTTGTATCATCTAGGTGAGAAAAACATGGAAGTGGATTCCTTAACTCAAAAATCAGTGAGTATGGGTAGTTTGGAAGTATTTCCTATTTCAAAGAGGTCGTTGTATTTGGACATCTAGTCCTTAGCTAACCAATTGGTCAAACTTGATTTATCATATTTTAGTTGCATCTTTGCTAGTGGACGTTTGTCCTACTTTATTTAATCAGATTTGACAGCACCAGTTTTATGACCCAGATTTAATTGATATTCATGATTAGTTGTTGAGGAGTGAGCCCCCATAAAGTTTCTTTAGCGTCATACGGTGTTCTGAGATTCAATGGCCATCTTTTTTTCCTAAGGGTTGGAGATTTGATTGAATTGATACTTTATAAGGACCATTATTAAAGATATTTTATCTATCAAGGTGCAACTAAGATGTATAGATATTTGAGGCATTTTTACTGGTGGAGTGGTGATGTGAGGCCAAAATAGCACATAGTTAGCTATTATTTGCCTCATATCTTAATATTTGTATTTGTTTCTTGAGTAATAAATATTTTATATTATGCTAATATGGTATATTATGGTGTAGGAATTATTTGACGGGAAAAGGAAGAAGTTTGGAGCTCAAATGAATTAAATGTGAGAAATTACAGAAGGAATTTCAAACAGGAAGCTTAATGAAATAAAGTTAATATTATATGCAATAAGAATATAATAATATAATAATCAATTCAGTTTCAATTGGAATTGGAAATGCTGGGCGCCGATATTTCCTTTGCAGTTATTGGTTTCCAAGTCCTTTTGGGACTTGGTTATTTTATTTAGGGTTATTTCCTACACATATAAATACCCTATTTTTTACAACAATTAACGAAGCATATATTATTTTTAGGAGGATACATATTATTTTAGGGTAGAGATTAATTTGAGTTCAACATTGTACAAAATATTTTTAGAAGACTTTTAATCTAGGGCAAGATCTTGGAGTAGTCATGGTGACCGGAGAATAATTGTGTACACTTTTCCTCTCCTTTATTTATATATTTTTGTGTTCTTCCTTGAATGATTTATTGTGATTATTCCTTGTCTATGTGAAATTAATTACCCTTGTTCTGGGGCTTATGGTTAACACACCATGTATGGAATTGAATTGATATAACGTATTTGTTTTGAATCATTGATTGTTCTTCTACTCTATAATAATTGTGTTTCTAGTTATTGTCCGCTATTAGAATCAACTTTAGGCTTGCTAGGTTATTGGATTCAATAATCTTGTGAGTGATCTAGAGTAGTAGGAGTGCATTTATGTTGGTAGTCAAAATCAATGATTAACAAAATAACTATATACGATGACATGATTGTGTACGAAGTGTTTCACTTGGGTCATTAGGGAAGATAACGTTAATGCTTTTATAAGAGTTGAAAAACACACCAATAGGGGGTAGTTGTTGCTTAAGTAATTGGTGACTAAAGGGAGATTAATCCCTAGTCATAATTTCAACCCCTAACTCAACAATCAATGGAATAGAACCTTAATTTAAGTCAAGTCTTATACGCATGTGTGTGCGTAAATCCACAACCCTAGTTCGTGTCATTTATTGATTGAGTAGAAATATATTCTTTTCTAGATTAATTATCCATTAGTTAATTTTATCATTCTTAGTTTAATTACATTCTCAATTATATCTATGAAGACTCTTCGCTTAAATAATAATTAGAATTAGTTTAATCCAATTAAATAGTTAATCCAAGTCCCTGTGGGTTAGACATTCGGCTCGCAAGAGCCACTATATTACTTGTACAATCGCATACACTTGCTAGTGCATTTGGACGCAACAGTAGGCAGTGTCCAGAAATCACAATGATAGTGAGAAAAGAGCCTTGGTGATAGCTCTATACTACTCATAAGCACTATCCTAGACAAGTATAAATATGTATAAGAAATTAATTTCTAGTGATTACTCTTTCAAATCAAGTTACCCTTTTAAAACATTCAATGAATTCTTGCTATGCCAAACCATTTAATGAGCTAAACTGTCTAAGGCTACTAATTCAAATCCATAGGATACCTGCCAAGCCGTAGCCATAAGGTATATACTCTCTTAGCCCAAATGCACATCAAGAATGCCACAATTCCCTAGAGGGTGCTCGTTAAGGGCCAAGAACAAACCTTTATAGGGAGAACATAGATCTATCATATCTTAGTCAGATATAACTCACTCCTAGGTTCGCACAGGGCTAGGGCAGAATATCATTGCAACAGGGCTACTAACTATCCAATAATACCAAAACCGTCCATATGGTCCCCAGAGGAACACCTGCTCTAATCACACATAACAACATAGGTAGAATAAGAATTAGCCTACAAATATCATGTATAAAGAGACCAACCTAAATCAGGGGATAACAACTAAGCTATAATACATAGTATAATCGCCTCCCCACCGATCTAGAATTAGTGTATAACAATATGGATCAAAGATGTTACTCCTCCCCCAGCTACACTATGTTTCAGAGTTGGTGTGAGACATACGAGTTGGAAATATAGCCCCAAATTATTAAGCTATAAGTTAGCAAAGTAGGCCATAGGCTGGCAGAATAAGCATATCGCCCTAAACTAGTTATCCCTTTCCCGAGCTGGCACTTTACCATGCATATACTACACTAATACCCAGTTTGAAGAAAGTAGACCATGGCCTACCTAAATCTGACAATATACTCGAGAAAGGTGCCCTAAAGTCAAAATATCATGCACGAACTTAGAACCATGCGAGGCTAGAAAAAATGTAACCCAAGTGTCAATACAAGTAAAAAGATCCATATTTTGTATAGATAACAGGGTATAAATCTGAACTAAAATAGGGTCCGTAAACACTAATAGCTCAGAAAAAGGAAACATTTATACGAACACATAGAGTACAACCATATGGTATAAAATAGGGCTCAATCTATTAGTAAAAATGGAAACAATCCTTGAAAGTCATGTACTAGAGAAAATGAAGAATTACTTAGTAAAAATAATTGTCGTACCATTGTAATGAGTTTCTACAGATTAAAACTTGACTAAATCCCGTAAAAAGATCTTAAAACCCAAGAAAAACTCTAGAAATTAATGTAAGAATGAGAAAATATGAAAAATGAACTTTATATAGAATCATCAACTAACTGAAAAGTTTGCCCTACGACCTAACCTTGATAGATTTTTGGAAATTTTCGAAAATGCATAATAAAGGTAACGGAGTCCAATTATAACACTTTATATATGAAATCTTTATGTAATCGCAATTCCAGACTCAATGGAATTAACAAAAACGGCATTCAGGATCATAGCAACTGAGGAAGTCCCTAAAAGGCTATAATTGCAAGGGAATTAAACTATAAAAACTGCCAGGGATCCAACCTATCAATCTTATCAAGTCATAAATGACTTGGGGAAATGGCTGGATTGCTCTAAGCACCAGAGAGTTGCAAAAACACAAAAACAATCTTGAGGGTTATTACAACATCTGTTATTATAGGAACTTTCATCCTTGAAAGTTATGAATTTAAGGAGGTAGAAAAAATAAGGGCTCATGTCCCTATTGGTCTCTGAGGTAGAATCCTCGACGAGTGAAAAGTCATACCCAAAGCCACTTTGCCCCTCTCATGCTACATTTTTTTTAAGAACTTCGAAGTGAACTGTGGACATCAGTTTTATATGATAGAAACTGTCTCTTATTGTAGACAAAGAACCTCACTAATATGTAATATGGCAAGCCTCTCAGCACTCCACAATGACGAAGTCTGTAAATAACAAGCGGATTTGGTCAATTGATCCAAAATGACCCATACATAATCATAACCCCTGCAAGTACGAGGGAATCGCAAAACAAAATCCATAGTAATCCTCTCCCATATCCACTTAGGGATAGGGATTTTCTGTAATATACTCCGAGGTCTATGGTGCTCACACTTAACCTATTAAAAGTTCAAGCATTGAGAAAGAAACTGGTAAGCA
This sequence comes from Withania somnifera, assembly GCA_039654485.1. Classification (NCBI taxonomy): domain Eukaryota; kingdom Viridiplantae; phylum Streptophyta; class Magnoliopsida; order Solanales; family Solanaceae; genus Withania; species Withania somnifera. The sequence goes on along the minus strand of JBDJHY010443576.1, from coordinate 6,082 downwards.
TCTGATCTCAAACAACGCCACTAATAGTGTAGTCTCAAATCTTTACATATCTTCATAATGCCCAGATAGATGGAGTATTTGGCTCAATAGCCCTCGTGAAGAATAGTCTGAATCAAATTATCCACCCTGGGAACACAAATACGGCTGTTCATCTATTATAAACCATCAGATTCTAATGATATACCACTATAATCACTCCTTAAAACCAAGTCCCAAAGACGAACTAAAGATCTATCCTCAAACTATTATTATCAGATCTAATCAGATAGAGTAGGTCTAGTATCAACATGTGAAAGGAATCTACTGGGATCTAATTTGTCCAGTCGAACCAAACAGTTAGCCAATGACTAGATGTCTAAGACTAACAACTTCTATGAAGCTAAATTAGAAGCCAAACTACCTATACTAACCTCTTTTCATTTTAAGGCATATGCAACCATAATCACGCTACTTAGATGGTATAGAATGCTGATTTCATAGTCCTTCAGGAGCTTGATCCATCTTTTTTTTCTGATATTGAGCTCCCTCTAGCTCAAAATATCCTGTATATTGTTATGATTGGTAAAAATCACACAATGAACACTGTAAATGTAATGTCTCAAATTCTTAAGTGTGAAAACTACCGCCACCAATTCCAAATCATGGATAGGGCTAACCCCTAGCCACAAGGTATATCTTCACCTAGCATAACTATGGTTCCGAACCATGAGTAATTACATCAAGAATTCCATAATTCCTCATAGGGTGCTCGGTAAGGGCCAAGTACAAACCCCATAGGGAGAAGATAGAGCTATCATATCTTAGTCAGATAAACCTTACTCCTAGGGTAGTACTTGTCTAGGGCCTAATATTGTCACAATAGGGCTACTAACTATCAAACAATACCATAGACGGACATCTAGGGCCTAGAGAGCCACATCTGCTCTAATAACACATAATAACACAAGTAGAACACAGAATAATTAGCCTACCTAGATCGACTCTAAAGCCACAAACCTAAATTAGGGGATAAATACTATTCTATAATCCCTATTATAATCCCCTCCTAAACCTTAATATGGTCCAGATTTAGTGTATAACATTACACATCAAAGGTGTTACTTGTACCCTATCCACACTACGTTCCAGAGTCAGCGTGATAAATGCGGGTGGGGAAATATAGCCTGTGAGGATTTATGCTACAAAATAGCTAAGTAGGTCACCATCCAAAAGAAAAGCTTATCGAGGTCTGACTAGTAATCTCTACCATGAGTGAGGACTTTACCATATATATACTACACTAATACTTATTCTAAAGAAAGTAGACCATAATCTACCTAAAATCTAAAAATATCCTCGAGATATATGTCCTAATATTCAAAAATCATATACGAAGCTCAAAATTATATGAGGCCAGAAGAAACATAATCCATGTTCCAGTACGAGTAAATCAAGACCCATATTTTTATGTAGATAATGAGGTCAAATCCAAACTAAAATCGGGTTTGTAAACCCTAATAACTCAAAAACGAAAATACTTATACCAATAGGAAGAGAACAAAACATACATCATAGGGTATAAAATAGGGATGAATTAGGTAAAATGGAAGATATAAGACCATAAAGTTCATATCCTAGCGATAATAAAGAATTACTAGTAGAAATGATCGTAAAACCTCAATAACGAGTTTCTATAGAATAGAAATTGACTAAAGCCCTTCAAAATCTGTTAAAATACACTGAAACCCAAGAGAATCTTTGAAAATTAAAGGAAAAATAAGAAAAAGCACGAAAATGGAACTTCATATAGAATAACCGACTAGCCGATAAAAATTAGTCCCTGCTGACCAAACCCCAATAGATTTTTGGAAAATTTACAAAATGCATAAAGAAGGTAAAAATAGTCCAATTATAACATTCCAGTAAGAAATCCTTATGGAATTGATATTTTAGACTCAACGAAAGTGACAAAAATGATATTTGAGATCATATGAACTGTGAAAGTCTCGAAAAGGTCATAATTGCAACAGAATTAAAACATAAAAATTTCCAGGGACCAAACCTATCAATCCCAGTAAGTCACAAATTACTTGGGGAAATTAACAAAATTCTCTAAGAACAAGAGAGTTGCAAAAACACAAAAATAATCTTAAGGGTCATTACAAGTTTACTCCCTAGGCAATTCTTTACTTGTAGATTAGGGGTACTGATCCTATTTTGTTTTTATGTTGGGTTTGATACTTGGGTAGAACTAATTATTATTGATATATTTATTTTGATATCATTTTGAATACGGACTTACGTTCTCCACATCATGCCATCTTGGATTATTATTCTAAGTCCTTTACTCTAATATGCCTGGTATCCCAAAGATTATGTAGATGTGTTTTAGTGGTTCTTATCCTTGTAGAGTAATTTCCTTCCTTTATGACTAGATATATATCAAGAGAGGTTGTCTATCTTATTTGTCCTTTATTCGTTATACTAGTGTGGATGTTCCATCCTTGGAGTCATTTTTGGTGGTTTGTAAATTTCAAATGTCTTCCCTATTGATCTTCCAAGTGTTCCTCCTAATAGATACATTAATTTTGGTAAAGATTTAGATCCAAGCACTAAGCCCGTTACTATTCCTCCGTATCATATGGCCGTTGCAAAGTTTATGGAATTAAAAGAATAGTTCCAAGAATTGTTTAGTAAGGGATTTATTAAATTGAGTACATTGTATTGTGCTGCTCGTATTATGTTTATAAAGAAAACAAATAGTTTTTTGAGGATGTGCATTGACTACATGTAGTTAAATAGGGTTACAACTATGAAGAAGTATCACTTTCCTTATAATTATGACTTATTTGACTAGATACAGGGTGATACATAATCTCTATGATTTACATAAGATACAACTCTCATCAATTGAAGATTCGGGCTTCAAACATCCCTAAGACAACTTTTTGGACTTATTATGTCCATTATGAGTCTTTGGTAATGTCATTATGTCTAAATAATTCCCTAACATCATTCATAGAGTTGATGAATGGAGTATTTCATCCTAATATTGACTCACTTCTAACTATCTTCATTGATGAAATTTTGGTATATTTGAGGAACGAGGTAGATCATGGGTAGCATTTGAGGATTGTGCTATTGAGGTTGATTGAGGAGAAGTTATATGCGAAGCTGCAAAGTGTAAGTTTTGTCTTAGTTTTATTACTTTCTTAGGGAAATGAAGTGTCCAAGGAAGGTATTAAGGACGATCCAACCAAGATTAAGGCAGTTCTTGGTTGATATAGACTTACTTTTCCTACTGAGATCTATAGTTTTATTAGTTTAGTTGGGTAATCTAGAGATATGTTCTCGATTTTTCTTCAATTGCAATCTTGTTGAATTGGTTGACTAAAATAAATATGGCCTTCCAGTGGTCGAATGAGCGTGAGGAGACCTTTTAAAGTCTTAAGGACTTGTGGCTTTTGTCCCTGTGTTGACTTTACCTATTGAGGGTGAGCCATTCATCGTGTATTGTGCTGCCTTAGAGTTGGCTTGGATGTAGTTTCGCATCTAAGAAGGTTATAGCTTATTCTTTGAGGCAACTAAAAGTGCATAAGAAGAATTTTCCTACCCATGTGCATTGATCCTTATGGTCATTTTCACAATTTTGATTTTCTTGCATTCTAGAGCTTTCCTGTAGGGGGTCTAAGTAATTTATGTCTTGTCAAACCTGGTGATTGGTTCTAGGGTTATTCTTTTGGTTGTTATGGTCATTTTCCTATTTTAGAGCTTTTAGAATTTAAATTATTGAATTTAGTCAACATTCTAATCGAATTTTGCAATTCAACTAGTTTCGATGTGGATACTGGTCTAGTGGGCCTCTTGGTTTGAGTCCGAGAGTTTTGGTTTTGAGTTTGTGTGAATTTGTGCATTTTATGTTCTTTAAGTTGCAATCTGTATCGTGGATGGTCATTTTGATTGGAACATCTAATTACAAATTCAGTTGTTCCATTAGCTCAAAAATGTTGAGTTTGTATTGGGTGAGAATTTATTTGGGATTTTAGCCAACCGGGCTCATTTCAACAATTGGTTGGAAAGTTGGTTATTTTAGTATAGAGTTGACTTTGACCAACATTTTATTGAAATGACCTCCAATTAGAATTTCATCTGTGCCATTATGACCCTAATGTCATTTATATGTAGTTTGTATGTTTGTTTGATTTTCATCAATTATCGATAAATTTCAAGCCTTATTTTCTCTAATTTTTAAAATTGCTGGTTTCAAGTGATAGCTGGTTCCTGCCATTTATTAATCATGATTACGTCGCCTTTATCAGACGATCACATGTGTCTTCTTTTTGGTTATTCATGATCATTTGAGTTAGATTCCTTTTACTTTACAAGCATGATGCGTGTTACAAGCGACCACGAAGGTCTTCTTTTCTCAGCTCTTAATCATTAGCCATAGCTACACGGTTGCGTAGTACTCTGCCTAGCAGCTATAAATATCTATCAACTATTTTTCTCATTATTTTTAGTTCCAAACACTCAAAAATCACCATTAAAATACTTGGTTCATTGCATGAGCTTGGGATGATGTGGGCAACATAATATCTTCGATTATTCTTCAATTCTTGGTAAGTTTTCGTAATAATATTGAATTTCACCAAAAATTTTGAAGGTTGTTATGCATTTTATTTGATTGTTCCAAGAACTTTTCTTGATCGTGTTAGCTCCAAAATTTGGGTTTAAAGTCCTTATGATGTGGGGAAACTTGGATCCCTTTATTCAAAGTCTTGGGTTTGCAAGCCTGTAGGCCCATTTTGACCCGTATTTTGACTATTTTTGTAGTTTTATGGTTATTGTTGGATCCTATTACATCTAGATTATGTTATGATAGTTGCTTGACTATTGGAGTTTGTTTGCATTCTTTTGGACTATTTTTGTAGTTTTATGGTTATTGTTGGATCCTATTACATCTAGATTATCTTCAACATTGTATTTATGCGTGCTTTATTGGAGACATGTAGGTTATGATTACGATATTACACTGGGCTTATATGGGTAATAATTGTGATAGATAGACATCCTTTTGTTGGGATTTATTGGTTGGTACTCATAACCCTGTTCGCTCTTTTAGTCCGCCTCTTGGCTATGTATAGATGTTGCATTTGTAATGTTAGTTACCCTATAAACTAAAAAATCCTAATAGACTTTTGAACATATATGGTGGTTAATTAGGAATTTCCATGAGTCCTAGGCATTGACTTGGATGATTATGCTTGTTGTAGACATTGATCCTGTGCTGTGCTGTAGATCTTTCTGGCGATAGTTTTTGTGGTTAATCATATCATCATGGAGACTATCTTTATTGCATTCTTTTAAAAAGTTTTATGAAAAAAAGCTGATATCACTGATTTTTGAAACCTTGCATGGCCTTGAAGGTTCGTTGTTGATATTCTGATACTAAAATGAGCATTTTGATGATGGTTACCCATTTTGATGATATGTGAGATAATAAAGGCTTAAATACCATCCTTGAGGAATTATTTATATCTGAGGTATTCCCGTTGATTATCTCGATTTGCATCTGGGGAACGCCTGTGTCACGACCCGATTTCTCGAAATCATGATGGCACCTACTATACCACTAGTAGGAGAACCAAACCCCGTAGTCCATAGCCGAAGCAGACGACTACTACAATTAATGCTTGACAATATGAAATGAAATGGTAAAGAAATAAGAAATTACGGAATACACCCAAGACCCGATGTCAATGTCAAACGAACCACTAGTATAAAACAACAATGGTAGAAAATATACAATAACCAAAGGTCTCCAAAATACAATGGAGATAATGTAAATATAACGCTGAAGAGAAACAGGATCAAGATGCACGCCAAGCTCACCCTGAAACTCTGATTTGAGGAGAAACAAACAATCAGCGAGCTGAATCACGAACTAGGACCTGTACTCAGATCTGCACAAGTGCAAGTGTAGTATGAGTACAAGCCGCCGAGGCAACCTGTACTCAGTAGGTTTCGAGGCCTACTGAGCACACAACAAAACTAACTGCAGTAAATAGCAGAATAACAAGGAAAGTAGTCATGGAAGCAAATA
>JBDJHY010443362.1:0-17721 GCA_039654485.1 Withania somnifera | reverse complement strand
CACTAACAAGCGACACAGTCTCAGGTGAAAGGGACTTAGAACTGACATCTCTAACATGGGCCAAATAAGCATAACCACCCAGAGCGAAGAGTCTACGGGCTCAAAAATAAGAAATAACCCAAATAGACAAACAACTAGTAGGACTGCGCCATACTACAAGGGGTACACCAGGTACAGATATGGTCACAGTCTTGGCATAACAATCCAGGACCGCACGGTAAGAGGACAACCAGTCCATGTCCAGAATCACATCAAAATCTAACATAGCCAGCTCAATCAAATCAAAACATGTGTTATGACCCAAAATAATCACCAAATATGATCTGTGTACCCGATCTACCACTAGAGCTGCACCCACTAGGGTAGATATACTCAAGGGTATAGGTAATCGTTTACTATAAACACCCAATCTCAAAGAAAAATAAATAGAAATGTAGGAGAGGGTAGAACCAGGATCAAACAAAGTCAGTGCATAAAATCCAAATACAAACAACATACCAGTAACAACCGCATCGGAGACCTCGGCCTCGGCCCTATCAGGAATAGCATAAAGCTGGCGTTGCTCCTCCTCCCACTGTGCACCTAAGTTCCTGCCTCTACCACTGGCCATCCAGCCTCTCCCCCTAGCTCCCTAAAAGGCTGGTTGCCCACCTCTAGATTGTGGCACTACCTGCAATGGCTGAATAAGTAGCGTTATGGCCTGAGAAGCCCTATACTGGAGGAAATCTTGAGCATAGTGACCCTGACCCCCACACTCATAACAAATATCACCTGCCCTAAGCTAGCCACGGAACCCCTCGACAAAACCTCGAAAACTTAAAACTAGGCCTCTGACAGGCTGGCTGATCACCCCGCTGCTGGAGGCCTGGTGTTGTCGGTTTGGCTGGAATCTCTGATCAGAACCACGATCCTCTAACCTGGACCCTGAAAACTCACCTTGATGGCACTGCCTCTTCTCGCTACCCCTAGGGTTTGGCGAGTCAAGATCTCCATAAGGCGAGCATGGTCAAAAACATCTAGAAACGACTTGTGTAACACCAAAAGTAACTCCACATATCCTTGCAAATCAGGCATCAGTCCGCAAGCAAAGTAGCGAATCTTCTTCTCCATAGAAGATATCAGATATCTGACATGCCTGGATAAATTAATAAATTGAGCCTCATACTTTAGTACTATCATCAAACCGTGTCTCAAACCCTTAAATTGTGCCCACAATGCCTTACAGACACTTCGAGGCATATATTGGGCTAGGAATGCCTCTTTAAACTACCCTTAAGCAGGCGGATCTGACCCTAGAGGTCTATGATCTCAAAAAGTTTGCCACCACCAACTAGCAGAATCCTCAAGTAGATAAGATGTGAAGTACCCCGTGAGAATCTGGGAGCTCTAATATCCAAAGGTGCTCCTCAAAAATAGTAACAAACTCGTGGGGGTCCTGCCTCTGTGCTTCTGAAAACCTGGCGGGGGAACTCGCAAAAAATGGTCTAGCATCTTCTGTACCTCAAATGTGGGGACAGTAGGAGCTAATGCTGGTGCAGGAGCAGTGGCAGCAGTCTAAAGTGGTGCAACCAGTGGTACTTCTAGTAGTGGTGCTGGAACTGCATAAGCTGGGGGAGGCAGTACACCCTGTGCCACTCCTTGAGCAGATGACTACGGCCTGTCTATCACTGTACCATCTAACATCTAGAGCATCTGCCATAATAATTCTTTGAGTATGGCAGGTGGTGGTTGAAAAGGTTGTGACAGTGGCACGGAGGGTGCCTGGGGCTATGAAGTAGCTGGAGCAGTAGAACCGGTAGAGCTCCTCCCCTACCCCTCCTAGCTAACTAAGGGAGGCTCCTAATCTACCAAAAATCCTCTGGTATGGACCATCTGTAAAGGAATGAGTTCAAGGTAAGTTCGAGAAGAATACGAAAAACAACTCATGATAGGATTTAAAAGAGGGCAGTGTTTCTTAAGGTACCCCATAGCCTCCCGAAGATCAGATACAGACGTCTACGCACTGATCCACAGGACTCTACTAGGTACTTGCTCCAATGCCAATGAGGTCAGTGAATCTAAGCTCTGATACCACTCTATCACGACCCAAAATCTCAGGTCATGATAGCATCTACATCCCTCCTGTAGACAAGTCTAACCCTATAGCCTAGAGCTACGCGTAATGGACTATAAACTCTCCAAACAACCAATGCATCAAAGGAAATCATAAAGAATACATAAGAACGGAAGCCATAAGGAAATCACACATAACCCAACTCCCAAAAATCTAGTGTCAGTGGCATATGGAGCTACTATACAGAATATATCGAAAGGTACAAAATATGAGGTAACTCCAACAAAAGATAATACAATACAGGGCCAGCCAAAGATCGACTAAATCAAGTAAAATTCAATGACACCACGGTCTGCTCAGAAGGGAAAGCTCACCGTAATCACTGCAAATCAGCTAGATCCACCCCAAAAGATCAAGATGTCATTAATAACCCCTGCTGATATCTATACCACGAAAAAGGTACAGCAGTACAGTGTAAGTACCAAATAAGGCACCCAGTAGAATTCATCGGTTGACTGGGTTAAATAAAATGTGACTAAAAAAGGAAAGGAAGTAAATAGATCAGTAGTAGTAAAGTAACAGTAAAAGAGACAGTAACCTAATAACAAGTAGAGGAGTAAGATATCCAAGTGCATGAATAGATCTACAAAAATTAAGCTTGGTAGATGCAGCGTACAGAGAACAATATCCGAAACCCAAAATGAAGTAAGGAGACATACCTGCACTCCAGCTCAGTCAAACCCACTAGCCATGATACAATATACGCATAAACCGCAGATAAAGAACCAAAAAGAAGAACGCTTCTAAATAAGGAATAAAAGTAAACACGCAAAAAATACCGATGTCCAATACCACCAGTAAGTACAAATAGCACAACATAACCTACCTGGCATCCCATCCTGCCGGTAAGAAAAACCAGCATGGCAAAACCCACCGTAACTCCCCCCTTAAGCCCAGTGAATACACACAATACTAAGGAAATACACAAAGGTGCAGGAAAGTAAACAAGAATAGTATCAGCCTCGGGCACACACACCCTGTCAGTGCCAATAACAAGGACCCAGCCCTTTAGTGCCATTAACCAAAATGAAGGCCCAACCCTTTAGTACCAATAACCAAAATGAGGGCCTAACCCTTTAGTGCCAATAACCACTCCAAATAGTAAATATACAGGAATATCAGTATAGCAACAATAATAAGATAAATATCAAAGGAGACGAAAAGTAAACGGAGTCTAGGAACAGCCAAAGGCCACCAGCTAAGAGCTCATCTCACTACACTCATCGTGTAACTACTAAAATAACTCTCAGGATCAGTGGCCTCTACACGGTGGGACCAATACATGGATATGCAACCCTTCACCCTTTATGCCCTCTCACGGGCCCACTGAATCCGACAAGAATAGCAATAGAAATATAAGGAATCAACCTAAATACCCAAGCCCACATTACTAGCCATATCACAAGCATAATAATATCAACCCACTCTATAATGTACAAAATAAACCTAGCCTACCTGGATGCCGGTGGAAATCCTTGATGTACGCAAACCGTAGATTCGAAGCTCCAAGACAGTTGATATCACCAAAATTATACAAATTTCAAGTCCATGGATCAAAATATGAATAATAAGACCCATATTATGATTACCGACTTGGGTCATAAAGCGGGCCTCACAACCTAAAATATTAAACTAAAAATACTAGAGCAAAGGGCTCGACTTAAGGAGATCGTGGCTAGATTTTAAGCCCAAAAGGACCACTGGAAGGTCCTCAAAATAGCCAGAAAGCGGTGTGATCAGAAGTGCAAAACTTGCACAATCACCATAAGCTAAAACTGAAGAAATACGCACCCGGAGTAAGGTGTCGCCTAAACACAGAGCATTAACTGGCCAAAATAGAAGAATTGAAAAATAATCCAACTGGAAAATAAGGATTAAATAGCTACAACTTATCAAGGTTCAACAATGGAGAACAACCACCATTTTCATGGGATTAACAAAAAGGAAACGACTCACCAATGAGAGGAAGGGCGGGGGTAATCTTGGGGAACGACTTCCCTTTAATTTAGTAGAGATTTGGACTCAACAGAAGCTTGGACAGAGAAGAAAAAAAGTGGAAAAGTTGAAATTGATCTGAATTTTTTAGGAAATAATTTTTATACTGTCAGGCCTTTATTCATCGCGATCGCGTGGGCAAGGGGTTACAATCGCGATTCATACAAACTATAGGCATATACCTGAAATGACATTCTGGACTTATCGATGCAGACAAAATTGAGATACGAGGCCGTTTCAGAAAAATGTTGACCAAGTCAACACCTTGAACCAAAGTTCACAACTTTCACTCACTACCTCAAAACTGCAATGGCATCCTTGGGAGGAAAACTAATGACCCCACTAGCCTAAAATCGACATTCTAAATTTGAAGGAATCAATGTAATCCTAATATGACACTCTGATCATCAAAAAGACCACCCAGCCCCAAAATGAGATTCAGTTGGGCTGAATTTCCACAAAACATCCCAAACTCAAAAATGAAAAGCCCAGGACATAGACTTAATGTCTATCTAAATCAAAGTTGGCATTTCAGAGCGAACGGAACCATCAAAATTCAACTTTAAGTGCTTTTACTACTATTTTACTCTCAAGTTCCACTATTTCAAAACTAAAACCTCAAAATAGAAAAGCTGAGATAATAAGAAAACGAGTCACCAAGACATCAGCTACCGGTCCTAGAAAGTCATAACTGACCTGGGGAAACTACCAGACAGTTCTAAGCATAGGAAAAGATGAAAGGCAAGGAAATAATCGAGGGGTTATTACAAATTTCTACTTTATACTATGTGGGGTTTTGTGCCTTACACTTTTATTTTGTCATTTACTCGATTACTTGAGGTTAGCAGTATAACGTGCAAGTTCTCCTCCTATTTTCTATTGACTCCTGATTTATTGTACTAATATTCACATATATTGTTGCTAGGATTTTGTATATGTTTTTCTTCATTGCAGAAGATCTTGTTAGGTGAATAGCTAGAGATACATGTCTACTTATACTTGATTCTTATTTGAGTAGATAGTTTTCCCAATTGTGTTATTTTTTTCTATTAACCCCTTTATTATATTCTGTTATTTACTACTTTTATTATTGTTATGTGCCTAGTTAGCCATCGAAGCCTACTAGGTATGGGTTGCTTCAGATCTTGTACTCATACTACACTTGCACATATGCAGATTTGAGTACAGGTTCCCAACCGTGATTATAGCCAGTTGTTCGTGTAGATTTCATTCTACTTTTGAGATTCAGGGTGAGTTTGGCGTCCATTTTTTACCTGTTTCTCTTTGGCTTAGCATTTTATTTGACCTACATGTATTTTGGAAATACAGTTGTATTAGATATTTTGGATTTCTTATTTTCATAATTTGTGTTTCTTTTGACACTGATACCAGGTTTTGGGTATTTACTTTGATTCTTTAAACTTTTGTTTTTATTTATCTTCTGATTATTGCTTTTCACATTTGATATAGTACTTCTCCATTTTGGCTTCAGACTATGGAGTTGGTTTTCCTACTGGTGGTATAGTAGGTTCTATCATGATTCGTGAAATCAAGTCGTGACAGTAAGTGTCTCTCCTCACAAGGTTTGGCAGAATATATCCATAAGAGAGACTAAAGAGGAGACCATATAGATTACAATTGAGATAAATCTTCTTCAGCCCTATTTGAATAGGAAGGAGAGAGCTCTAGTGATGATAGAGCACAGTCAGCAGCCATGAGTTCCTGTGAGGTGAGGGAGAAGTATTCTTGTATTGATTAAAAATAGAGCATGATGAAAATACTACTCTAGATCTTGAGGGTACTGGTTTGGATGAGCTGGATTTAGAGCAGCACACTACTGCGATGATGAGAAATAAGTGGATGGTTATTGGTACATAAAAATTATATAATAAAGACATGGAGTGAAATCAAGTTAGAAAGAAAAAGCAAGGGTTCATAGAGGAACCCAAAGTTCGTATTGATAACCTCAATGCAGTATCATAAGTTAAGAGATTGTTCAACCAGTTATAGTGGAACTGGGTTTCAGATATCACTGAGTACTATTCCTCATAATTGACATTCGGATTCTATGTGCATTACTCAATGACTTTGTATAATGTTGTGGTGGCATGTATGAGAAGAAAAAGTGGTCAACATCTTAGTACATGCCTCTACTGGATAGGGTCTGTGTTCATGGCACACTGGTTTATATTTTGAAGACCATTACCTACTGATTTTGATTTGGCCCTAAGTCGACACCACCTACTTTGATTATAGTGTAAGACTATCACATGAGGCAAGTAAAATATGAGTCTAGGATGAAGAATGCAAACACCCTATCAGAGATCATAGGATGGATTTCTATATGAATCACTCTTTCTACAGCCGATACACTGTGAGTCCATAATTCTAAAGCCAATATCACTAAAGCTTTCCTATATTTTGCATCCAAGGTATGGTAGTTGATAGTGCGGACCCGATTGAGACCAACTGAGAATGATAACACCCTCGACCCAGTGAGAGCTATGCTAATAGCATGTCTCATAAAGGTCTATTTTATAAATGTAGCCCAGATTATTACAAGAGAGATACAAGATTAAGATATGTTAAAGGGTACAACTTTTGGTTTTCCAGGCCTACCTTAGGAGATATGGAGGGATGTTGATGTCCCCAAGGGCAGGAAATTTAATGTGTTATATATATTGATCAGACATCACCCTAACCAAATATGTAGATAATCCTATAGCACAAGCAAGGATGTTACCTAGTATGCCTACAGTGCAGGCAACTGCATATCTGGTCATACAATAGGCTCTGCTAGTCATTCCATTAGTAGCTGATCCTATAGGGGTACCCCATCTGAGCCTGCAGTTGTTCTTCCTAAGAACGAGGCCCCTCCTCTTTCTTCAGCTCAGCTAGATATTTTAGAGCCATCTACCATAGCACCCGAGTGTGTAACACCCGAGCATGTAACACCCGAGCATGCAGATTATGATTAGAGGAGGTGACTGTCCTCTATGATCTCTTGGTAGCCCTAGTTGAGAGGCAACATACCACTGAGGCTCGCCTCAACTAGGTTTTCAAGAATAAGTTGTCCGTTATGCAGCAGGAGGGAAAGGATATCGAGGATCGATTTTGGGTTGAGCAGCGTATAGAGATAGATTTGGTAATTGCTTGTATTAATATCCTTGAGGCCCGAATCACTACTCAGTTGGAAAAATTGTAGTCACCTGATCTACAGGGCATGTGCAAAGAGTTGGATGCCTTAAATTATAATATTGCCAATATCTCCACTCCACCGATTTTACTTAAGCCCCTTAGGATCTACTTCAATGACCAGTGACCCGTGTACCCCTATTGATATATTTCCTTCTTCTATCCATGCAAAGGGTAAGTAAACTCATAGGGGTGATAAGAAGGATGAGTATTCTCTAGCCAAGAGGCTGAGGAAAAAGAAGATACAACCACCACCAATTTAATTTGGACATATGATGTGTACCAGGATAGGATGGCTCGTCAGGTTGAGGCCATCGGGTCGGGCTTCCTCTACTTCTACTGCTAACCACCACCACCTTCTACTATTGTTTCCACCATCATTCAAACTTTATTGGTTCCTCTGGGCACCGTTCAAACCAGTGTTTCATAGGGTTCTACACAGGTTCCACTTGGCACCACACTATCACTATGGACGATGATCATTTACAAGATCCCACATCAATGAATGCACAACCATCATTGGTGCCAATTTGGATATTCGTCCTGATTTCAAGGGAATTTCAAGTATGTTTCTATTCCCCTTTTTCTTCATATTTGGTTTTCATGATAGTGCATCTGACTCTATATTTTATTTTATTGGAGATGGGGATTTCAACCCACTCGCGAGTTTTTCTTGTTATCTTTCTTTCCCTACAAGTATTTTTTATCATAGTAAAAGTGGCATATTTAGGATTTTTATTCTATATTTGTATTTTTATGTGTTTCGTGTAAGTATAGGGTCTAGGATAGAATTTTCATCCTATTGTTGATACACTTCTTGATAATGCACATTTTTTTGACCGTATATAAAAATATGGCCTCTTTGAGATATTTTGATTTTACTGTGGACACCCACTTTTTGATAGTTTGCCCTTAGGATCTCTATTTTACATTGTATATAATGACTTTTCGACTAGGACATAAGTTAAGACATATATTTACCAATTGACATTAGGTATTGTATCTAGATGCCATGAGTGCATAAGGATATACAATTCCCAGTTCGCTATGTGTGTACAAGCTAGAACTCGCCCGGTTGATCGCACTGAAGGTCATGGGATACTTGGTTAGAAAAGGATCATAGGACGTTTCTTATTTTGAGTCCAGTTTATTTTAAATAGCCTACCAAATGAAGTACGCATCCCTTGATCCCTATTTGAGGTTATTAGACTTTTTCTTAATTAACCCAACTCACCATCCCATTCTAATTTTAGAATTCTCTCTATTGTCCCTAGTTCCTCTAATCACACTACACCTCAACTTAGGATAAAAGCCTAAGTTAAGGGTGGGTAGAAAGTATGGTAACAAAAGAAGAAAGGGAAAGTGAAAATAGAATTAAGTAAAGTAAAAAAAAATTAGGTGTGGTGTAAAGAAATTAAAAAAAGAAAAATGTTGAAATGAGAAAAAGCATTGCACTTATAGCAATAAAGGAAGAAGAAAGGGGAAAAAGATATAGTAGGAATAGTGGAATAAACATCATAGTGCCAAGGAAAGTTCGTTATTATTACCTAAATATACCACACCCAAGCTTGAGCATACGTTACAAGTCGAAAAAGTCCTATAGTGATCCTAATCCAACTGTATGAAATTCTAGGTGTTGAAAATAAGGGCAAGTCTATAGTATGTGTACATGCACTGGGTTGACTTTTTTGTTGAGAGTGAGCAGACTAAATTATTCCAAAATCTGCATTTGATTCAATGTGAGAGGGGCTTCTTTATCTTGAGGGCATCTTGGTTATGTTGGTTATGTGTTAGTTGGTGGAAACATTGTCTCTAATGTATGTACTGTCACTTGTTAGCATTACATATCATTTGTATACCTTTCTGCGTTATTTTGAATAGATTGGGTAATACATGGCTGAGTTTTGAAAAGCATAATGAGGGGTAGTTTGATTACATTGTGCATTTTGGAGTGTTTTGGATGATGTACTTGTTATACATTTCTTTGTCCTTGTGTATCTTTATTTTGTATTTGATTTTATTGGTTGAGGAAAAGCAACGGTTCTAAGTTGAGGGTATTGATTTGTCGAGAATAAATGGCACTACCGATGCCTAAAATAAAGGATTTTTTTATTGTTCCTAAGAGATATTTTATAAATTTTATGTGTTTGTTTAGTGTTTTCAAGGAATTTGAAAAATGTAAAGAGTAGGAAGAAAAGTATGAAAATGTACCAGTACAAGTCATACAGGAAACATGATGGTCCTTTCTTCCTTTGCACGAGCAGTGGGATGGTTCGTCCAAAGAGTCCTGTGAGAACTGGAAAGTTTTGGCTCAACATGGAAATATCAAAGTATGATAGCACAGGTATCGGTCGTTCCTCAGTGGAAAGGACAGTACGTGTGATTATTTGAAAACTACTAAGGTTTCTAGAAAAAAAGAGGAAAAATTCCAAGGGTGATGATACAAAACCTTTTACGGACAATATCGCAAGGCCACGGTCCATACGTATGCTCGTAGGAAAAGTACAGAGCTGACTGAAAATATTTCAACTTTTCTAAATTCTTCCAATACATGGAATACGAAAAGGTGCACAGATCATGGAAAGGTTGCACGGCCCGTGCTATTAGTCATAAAAGAAGGCCTGAAGATATGAATTCTAGAGGCTAAATTCATTGTATAAGAGACCCATCTACGATCCATGTAGAAGACCTAAAAGTTGTACTGATGCTCGTGGGGTTGGGGCATGATACTATGTTTTACAAGTGTCGAATACACAAGATCTTATACTAACCATGGCACAACCATTCAGTCCGTATCCCTGGTCGTTTACCTGAGCCGACTCCAGTTCTCCTATTTAATTTAGGATTTGATTCCCATGTCTATAAATATTTATTGTACGATTTTATTTTTGGTTATACACCATATAAAATTTTATTTATAAGTTTTGAGTATTCTTCCCATACTTTACACATAAATACAAGACTTTATCTCTATTTTGTAAATTAAGAATTATTATTCCATCTCCATCATTACAATTTGCTACTCAATCGTTCTAAGTATTTCTATTATGAATTATTCATTCACTATCTGTGACAATAATATGATCATGCGTATCTAAACAACCACAACTAGGGTTGTGGAAACCATGGCGGATTAACAAAGTAGGTTTAGGTACATAGGTACTTTTTAACTATGTGGATGCATGTTTTGTAGGTTTCTTTGCTTTGACTACTTTTTAACGAGTGCATACATTACTAACTTACTTGATTTTTTACTTTCTCATGAGAGGGGTAGAGATTAGGAAAATAAACTATAATAGAGATTTGGTGGATCTTCCTAATTAACTTGAGACCTAGCTGTGATAGTTAAATCTAAGATCAAGAATAGGAGTTTGTATAGGATTCACTTTGAGACTTAGAGGCATAAGTGTAAAGCATCAACTAGGGCCTGGAGGCACTTAGGTGAATTGAACCTGTTAGATTTTGCATGCATAACATTGAGATAGAACACTAGTACCAAACACCTATGGAGTTAAAAGGTTATGGGGAATACATTCCTAATGCCCTCATCATAATTGATCACAACTGAAAGAACTTGCTAATGTTATACATTGAAACTGTAACAAACAACCCTCAATTTACTTTATATATTGTTTTGTTTCGGAAATGCATACTATAACTAAGTAAAGTGCTAGTAGGCGTATTTTTCTGTGTTCCCAATGGGATCGACCTAAACCCTTAGTTGGGTTCTATATTTGACAATGTCCTCTTTACGCTTCTGGAAAGAGGTGTAGCTTTGGTCGACTTCAGTAATCTTTGTGCTTAATATTTGGCGACACTTTCAATATAGGGTACATTGTGAGATCTTCACGGACCATCATAGTATTTAGTAAATCATGAGCCAGAGTGAGTTAAATGTTAGACAATGTTGACGGATCGAGTTGTTGAAAAACTACAATGTATCTATCTTATATCATCTAGGAAAGGCAAAAATGGTAGTGGATGCCTTGAGTCAGAATCAGTGAGCATGGGTAGTTTGGTTGTGCTATTAGTTTCAAAGAGATCATTAGTTTTAGATATCTATTCTTTAACTAACCGATTGATCAAACTTGATCTATCATAGTTTGGTCATATTATTGCTAGTATTAAGGCTCGTTCTACCTTGTTTGATCAAATTTAGCAGCAACATTTTAAGGATCCAGACTTGGTTGACATCCGTAGCAATTATTAAGGGGTGATCCCATAGAGCAATTTAGACTCAAAAGGTACCTTGATGTTCGAGGGACATTTGTTCCATGGGTTGGTGATTCGATATAATTGATCCTTTATTAGGCCTATTATTCCAGATATTCCATCCATCCAAGTGCAGCAAAGATGTATAGATATTTGAGGCAGCTTTACTCGTGGAGTGGTATGGAGAGGGACACCACAAAATGTGTATCTCGATGCTTGAACTATCACCAGGTCAAGTTTGAGAACCAGATACTCGGTGGTTTAAAGTATAGGCTTCCCATTACTGAGTGGAGATGGGAACGGATCACTATGGATTTATTTTAGGGTCCTCATACTTTTCAAATCATGACTCAGTTTGGGTTATAGTTGATCAGTTGACTGAGTCTACCCATTTTATTCCAATTCATTCTTCGTATAGTACAGAGAAGTTAGCCCAGACTTATCTAGCTGCGGTGTTTCGGTTACATGGTATCTGGTTTCTATCATTTTAGATTGTGGAATTTATTTTCCTCTTTAATTTTGGAAATCTATACAGCAAGGGATGAGTTCATAGGTTCATCTTAGTATAACTTTTCACCCACATATAAATGGTCAATCTGATGGGATCATTCAAGTCCTGGAGGACATGTTACGAGCCTTGTCCCTATTTTTTATGGTTCGTGGGATTAACATCTAGCCTGGTGGATTTTTCTTATAATAATTGTTATCACTCAATAATTCAGATGGATACCTTTCATGATTTTTATGGTAGACGGTGTTGATCACTAGTTAGTTGGTAAGATGGGTTCTAGTCCAGGATTTAAAGTACGGATTTTCTTTATTATTCTTTGGATAGGGTTTGTTTTATTTTGGATAGACTTTGGGTAACCCAAGTAGGCATAAGATTTACTCATACCATCAACATAGTGCATTATAGTTCATTGTTGGTGATTGGGCATTCTTTTGGGTATCGCCTATGATGAGCGTGATAAGGTTCATGAAGAAAGGTATTCATAACCCAAGTATATTGGCCCTTTTAAGACTCTCATTCACATAAATAGTCTTGATTATAATCTAGATTTTCCTCTGATGTTTTCAGATGTGAATTCAGTCTCCATGTATCTATGTTAAGGCAGTATGTTCTCGATGAGTCCTATGTGCTTCGGTATGATTCATTTCATATGGATGAGGCTTTGTCTATGGTTGAAAAGCCAATGTTCATTATGGATACATATGTGAAAATGTTGATATCTAGGGAGATTCTGATGGTAAAGTTTCAGTAGAGGGATCGTTTTGTTGAGGAGGCCACTTGAGAGATGGGGAGTAAATTGAGGGTTCAGTATCTACAGCTAGTTGTACCTTCAAGTACTTATTTCTTCTGACTTTCAGGGACAAAAGTCTTTTTAGAAGTAGATGTTATAATGACCCTTCTAGTCATTTTTGTGTTATTGCATTTGCCTTGTATCTTATAGTTTTCTTATGGTGGCCCTTAATCATTTATGAGTTATCGGGACTGGTGGTTTAGTTTAGGGTCGTTCTTTTGGTTGATATGCCTATTTTACTATATTAGAGCTTTAATTTTTAAAATTGTTGTCTTTAGTCAATATTCTATAAAACAAACTCAGAATCAATTATCGACAGTTTTATTAGCTTCAAAATATGGATTTTGATCTAGACAAACTCTTGGTTTATATACGAAAGCCTTCATTGAATGTTATCTGGTTTTATGTGTTTTTTAGCATTTTGGAGTTCAAAGGTTTGACTTCCTTCATTTTTTGATGATCAGAATCTCAAACTGAAAATTCAATTGTGCTATTATCTACAAAGTGTTCAGTTTGGGCTAGATGAGTGGTTTGTTCGGGTCTTGGGCTAGCCAAACTGTAATTACAAAAAGTTAATTCGAGGGTTGACTTTAGTCAATATTTTATTGAAATGATCTTAGATCTTAATTTCATCTACGTCATTGGGTTTGGAATGTCGTTTCCTATAGGTATCACATCTGGTTTGTATTCATCGAGTTCTGGATGTACTTCAAGCCTTATTTTTAAGTTGATTTTGAGCTAGTTTCTGGTGCAGCCTCTATGTCTTCTCCGCATTTGCATAGGGTGGTTGTGTTAACGGAGACCCGGTGGTTGATCCTCACATTCGTAACACGCTCGATGCATTCGCAAAGAAGGGACCTGGGGACTGATCAGATGCTTCTTTTTCATGCTAATGGGTCATTCAAAGCGTTCATGGTAGTGTAGTAGTGTCCAAGCCTATGTTCGCGGTTAAGGGACTACGTTTGCGGAGCCAACAACCTAGAAGTATGTAAGTTTAACACATCAATTTTTCTTCTATTTTTCATCATCTTTTATCACTTAAACTCAAAATTCTTGATTCATAAACCTTGATGTTTTGCATGTGACCTTGATGAATGTTGGAAACCATATTTCTTCAACTTTTCTTTAACTATTGATAAATTTCCACTGTAATTTAACCAAATTTCATCCATAATATCCCAAATTTCACCAAGTTTTTTCTTCGCTTTATTTAATTGATTTTAGCTCATTCTTATGTCATTTTTACTCCAAATTTTTTGTATACGTTCATGGTAACACAAGGAATGAGTTAATACCTTTTGTTTGGAGTTTCAAGTTATCAAGCTCGTTGGCCCTTTTGTCGTGGATTTTGACCCCGGATATAATCATATATAGCTTTATGGTATTATTTGAATCCTATTAATGTGTAGATTATTTTTTTCTAGTTTCATGATCGTTTGAGTTTGTTGGAGCGTTTTTGGAGCTATTAGAGCTATTTAGGCTATATTTAAGTATTTACGACCTAATGCTTCGTATGTGAGGTAGTCTATCACTTACTGGCCTGAGATTGGATTTATATTTGAAATAATAATGGTAATTAGCTATCCTTGGGTTGGGATTTTGGGTTTGGCACCCCTGACCCTTCCCACTTATTTTAGTCCAGTTCTTGGCTTATGCTTCTGTCTTGCATTGCGATTATAGATTACCCTTGTAGCCCTGTGTTGGCCTTGTACTGACTTTGGAACATAGATGTAGATATTATCGAATGTTCTTTAGTCCCATAAATTGATGACTATTTATGATTGTTATAATGATTTGTGCTTCTGTAGGGTCGACAAGACTGGTTATGATATATTATTTCACAATCTTGAAAACTGGTTTTTATGCATTGGTTTTTATTGTTTTATGATAATAAGGGCCACTGATTTTGAAACTTGCATGGTTGTGTGGTCTCGTTTTCAATATTATGATATTAAATAAGTATAAAACAATGATTTTCACCATTTTTTATGATAAATGATTTAATTTAGATTTTTTCCACTATTTTTGAAGTAAAGCTAGACTTGCCGAAGGACGAACACTAAACATTAAGATTTATACTGATTTTTGACATTGCGAAGGCCAAGTAATGATATTGAGTGTTATTGATTTAGACTCAATGAAGGGAAAACATCTATTTTGAGATAGACCTTACGGGGTTGGGTCTTAGTTATGAGTTATTGAGATAGTATGCAGTGACGACCTCTATAGACCTTGCCAAACCGAGCTAGTGAGCTACCAAAGGAGGGGTATACGGGAGAGTAGAGGTATACGGGGGAAGGTCTTCCATAGTTCCTTCCTGTTGGGCCTACGGGCACCAGAGAATGAGCATACATATTTTACTAGCATCAAAGCATATCATTCTGCATATTCTACTCCTGTTTCTTATTTGCTGGTTGTATGAGCGGTCGGAGATTTTGCATTCACTTGTTTGTATCCTTCAAAAGTAAGGGCGCTTGTTGGTATTTTACTTTACTTCATTGTTTCAGTTATTGTAATACTTCTAGTTTCATTCTTCTGGTTCTCTTCTTGCCTTACATTATTTCATGACTTGAGTGTAATATTCTCTTTTTTCCATCCTTTTATTGAGGTTACCGAGATATTACCATAGCTGTTATCTTATATTATTTCTTGTTTGCTGAGCATGTATTCAGGTTCTCTCTTAATCTCTCTTGCATTAACATCCGATAGTTATTAGCTAGATTTATAAGGTTGTTTACTTGCCTGTATCCTTTTAGCTAGTTTCTTTGTGTTTCATCTACTTGTTTGAATTATGTGACCTTTCTTTCATTATCTGTCTACTTTCTGCTTTTAGTTTTTATATGAGCCCAGTTATCCATTGATGCCTATTGGGTACCCGATTGCCTTGGCTAAATGGTACTCATAGTACACTTTTATATCTCTCTGGCGCATATCCGAGTATGAGTGGTCACCACTAGTTCTTTAGTTCGTATTGACTGACTTTATCAAAGGTAGAGGATGTCCCCCGACGTTCAGAGTCTACTTTTCTTCCTTATCTTTAATTTTTCTGTCATTTGTGTTGAGCCAGACTATATATTTTTTATATCTGAGTTTCATTTGTATTTTAGAGGCTCATGTGCTAGATACCAGGTCTTTAGGGGTTCTCCCTTGATTGTATTGGATTTTTTTATCCTTCCCTTTTATATTATTATCTATCTTATGGTTTTAACTGTTATTTCTACTTTATCAGTTGTTGGGTGGTTCGCTTATGGTTGTTTGTAGGTATCCTCATGACTTGAGAAATTGGGGTGTAGCAGGAAGACTTCAATGGTGGTCCAAAATACTTCGACAGGATGATTGGGCTGAATTTTACTAGACTCATGGTAGAGATTGATATGGATGTCAAACTGACATAATGCATAACTTTTAAGAATGAAACGGGACACTTGATTAAACAAAAAGTGACATATGAGTGGAATCCTACTCTATCTAAGTTTTGCAAGCAGTATGGGCATCAATGAAGATATGTAGGAAGAAGGTGATATCAAAGGATGTAAATAACGACCAATCTCCTATAAAGGAAAGAGTTAAAATAAATGATAAAAGAGTTGAGGAGAAGATTCATGAGAATCAAGGGGGTTGACAAATAAGTAATAGTTCAAAGAAAGAATCAGCTAGTGGTACCAGAACACTAGGAATAGAGGAACCTAAAGAAAGCTATACAAAAATGACTAGAATTGTACACCAATTAGGTGATAGTTCTGTCTGGATCACACCAAAAAAATAGTTCCTTAGAAGAAAAGAGTTCAACATAGGGTAAATCAAGTTGTTTTTGCTAGTGAAGAGCATGGTATGAATGAGGAAATCAACCTCATCCTAAACATTGGGAATGGTTAGTATCATCAGTTGGTATGTAACGGGCCTTAGTGGACCTAATAAGCAAAAAATAGTTCAACTTTTTTGCAATGAAGAAAAAGTAGGAATGGTAGGTCCGTTAGAAACTAAAATAAAAAGAGATAGGATGGATCATATTGCAGAAAGTTGTTTAGTGGTTGGTAACATATTAATATCTTGGGTTATAATTATAATGGGAGAATCTTCATTAGTTGGAGACTAGATTACTATAAGTTGGTTCCAGTAAGTGGTTTTGCTCAAGAGGTGACTTGTGAGGTGAACTATATACCATCGAGATTTTCATTTCTAGTGACCTTTGTGTATAATTTTAATATGAACGAGGAATGGAAGGAGTTATGATCCTCCCTAATAAGAATTCATAATTTCTACAGCAAAGCATGGTTGATACTTTGTGATTTTAATGCCATTTTAAATGTTAAGGATAGGATAGGGGTGCTCATGTATCATTAGATTAAGTGGTGGATTCTGGTAAGTGTATGGAAGAGTGTCAGGGTGTCAACTGGGCTGGGTTGACCGGTTAATTCATCCCAAAAAGCATTGAAATGAAATAGTAATTGGTTCGTCTAGTTCGGCGAATCCTGACTGGTCCACACAACCCGTACTGGCCTGGTATTTAAAAATATTAAAAATCAAAAGCTAGCCATTGGGGCTGAGGTCAAAAATTGGATACTCGCCAACAATCAAAAAGTGATTTTTTAAAAAAATAATATTCCAAATTTTTCTATAAATACCATTACAATTCTCTCATTCTCTATCAATATATCTCAATATTTCTCCTAAAAAGGTGTTCTAATTGTTCTCAATTAATTTCATAATTTATTATTTATCAAGTATTAGCAACATCAAGTGATCAAGTGGAAGTTTTAACTTTCAAGTGTTCAATTGATCAATTACTTCGGCAATTTGGTATAATCATTCCATCTCTTACTTTTAATTTTTGAGTTTTTTAATTTGTTTATTTGCAATTATATTATTTTTATGCTTTTAAATTTTACTATTATAATTTTTAAT
>JBDJHY010443254.1:1256-15409 GCA_039654485.1 Withania somnifera | reverse complement strand
CCTAGTTGTGGCCCTTTGATGGTCGTAAGGTGACTTCGGAAGTATAGGACGCTGAAGCATGGATTGATTTTTGGGTTTTTCCATTAGGTTTGGGATGATTATTGTGTGCTTTTAGCTGTAGACTGGGCCTGTGTAGGATGTAGGGTAGCTTGTTATTGTTGTGGATGTGCATTCATGTAGTATGCAAAATTGTACGAATTACATAATTGATTATTATACTTTGAAGGCCAAAGGCTGATCGTCACTATTTTATAAAATATTATGGCCTTGAAGTCCCGTTTTCATGTATAAATGGCTAAACTAGACTAAAATTGTTATAAATGGAAATTTTGATAATTAATAATAACATAAGAGATTTTGTACTTGTTTTAAACACAAGTGAGTGTCAGTACCCAGTTTACTCTTTTGCCAGTTGTTTTAGCCAAGGCTTCATATACTGGCACCGGGAACTATCATTTACTACTATTGTTGGCCTTGAATCATATTTTGGGCTGTGAGTACAGCCTTTTCTAATTATACCACACTTATTGGATAGGCATACTGGATATTGAGGCACTTGATATGGTGACGCTGATATACTGAGATCCACTGATACGATGACACAGTGATATTGAGATAATGTGATACATTGACACTAAGACATTAAGACATGATTACTGAGACATTGAGATAGTGATACTGGGACATTGTTATACTATTGATATTGATCTTTTGATTCAAATGTATGTGATTTGAGTCCCCCATGGATCCTTACGTGCAATTTGTAGCCAACGAAGAGGTTCCTGTTGATGATTTTCATGGGTCCTACCTCTGATACTCAGGTGGGGGGAGGTGCATATTCCTAGGCCTGATACCTACCTCTATATCATGTGTTTGTTACTTTCTTACTTGTTTTTCTATACAAACCTTTCGGTGATATGGGACGTCGGCTGGTAAGCATACCTTGTGTGTACTCTTCATCTGTGGGTATGGGTTTATGAAGAGTTTAGTTCATATTTTATTACCTATATATGTATTTGTTAGTAGTCATTAGTGGTGGGAATATTTTTTATTATTCGTGGCTAGTGGTTTTACCTGTGCTTATGTGTTCTTGTTATATCTTTCCCCTTTCATATCATTGAGGTTACTGGTATGCCTTGGTTATCCCTAGTATTTATTGATACCTTTTTATTACATGATACCTTATTATTTTTTACTGTTGCAAGGACACCGGGTACGTTCTTCTCTTACCTGAGTTCCTACTTCACTGATATGGCTAGCTTAGTTTACTTGATAGTTGTATTCTTTCCCTAATTGTCTAGCTAGCTTCTGGTGTTGTATTACTTGCTTCATGACTTATATTTTTTCCTTCCTATTATTTACTGTACTTACTCTTTTTTATGCACTCGGTGGGCCCTTTAAGCCTATGGGTACTCATTGCTTCGGCAATTAGTACTCATATTACACTTCTGCACCTTTCCTGATGTATATCCAGGTGTGAGATTATTGTCGCTAATTCCTTTGTTCGTTCTAGCTTTCGAGGATTTAGAGATTCAGGGTGAGCTCCTGGTTACTATATTTACCTACTTCTCCTCAGATGGACTTGTGTCTCTTTTGTATTCCAGAGACATCTTATATATTTAGTTTTTGACATTTCTGTACTCTATAACTTTAGTAGCTCTTGTATACACACTAATACTAGGTCTTGGGTTGGTTTTATTAGTTGTTCATTATACCGTGTCTATTTAGTTTTTGTGCTTCTTATATACTACTTTATTTTGCGATTTCTTAGTCTTATTTGTTGTAATACACTGTTACTTATAGTTTCGGGCTACCGGGATTGGTTCTTCTACAAGAAGGTTATAGGTGCTATCACAACGTAAGAAATTGGGTCATGACAATCAAACTTTCATCTGTGTCATTAAGTTCTTAATGTCGTTTGCAATTTGCATATTTGGTTTGCACTCATGGAGTTCCAAACCCATTCTTTAACCATAGTTTGGAGTCTTACAAACTAGCTAAAATTGTTGTTATTTGGTGCCAGCTCTTGGACTTCATGATCACGGTCTCCCTTAATCGATCATGTAGTGTCTTGGTTTTTGGCCTTTGTGATCACTGCTTAGACCTCTCGATGATGATGGTTTGACCTTTCCCTTGATTAAGTTCCCTCATCTTGAGTATGGTGTCCTTCATGCCATCGCGATGCCTCTGAAATTCCTTCTATGTGATCCTAGTCACCTGGACATGATTGCAATAAGTATTATTATGCTAGGTATATATACTTTTTGAGCTCAAATTCTCCTTCTTCTTTAGTCAAAACTCCATTGTTGAACTTGAAACTTCATAGGGTTCCATAATTGATCTTGGAATTATTTAGGAACATTCCTAATCATATTTTCTTTATTATTTGGTAGGTTCCAATTCTAAATTCAATAGAAATTTATCCAAAACTTACCAAACTTTATCAACTTCATCTTCACTTTATTTTATCATTTTAGCTTGTTTCTTACACGTCTTTGCTCCAATTTTGGGTATGAGTTCCTTAAGGTGTGAGGAGCATACTGGTACCCTTTGTCCAAAGTTTCAGGTTCGCGTTCCCGTAAGCCCGTTTTGACTCAGATTATGACCCCATCTATAATCTTAGATTTATGGGTATCTTTGGATTTCTTCCGATGTGTAGATTAATATTTTGGTACTTTTATAATTGTTCAAGTTTGTTTGGATCACTTGGAGCTATTCGAGCTATTTTTCATAGTGTTTATGAGCTTTTCTTGGAACAACAGGTAGTTTATGGCTTACAGATCATAAAAGGGGTTTATATTTGAAATAATAGTACTAATAGTATCCTTGTGTTGGTAATTCATAGGATTGGTACCCTTGATTGTTCACTTCTTTAGTGCAATTCATATCTTTCATTTTAATATTGCATGATTATAGTTTACCATGTGACCCTGAGTGTTCTTTATTGCCTCTGAAACATAGCTTGGACATTATATAAACGGTTATGTTTATTGTATTGATACCGAGCCTGTGTTGGGGTGGTAGAACCATCTATGATCTAATTATTCTGATTATCTATGTCATCATCATGAAACATGAAGTTTTATCCATTATTTTCCTTTATTTATTACCGAGGGCCCAATATCGTTGATTTTAAAACCTTGTATGGCCTTAAGGGCCCATTTTCGAGTATTGATGATTGGCACTACTATGAGATTTTGATAACAAAAACTGATCATAGAAATTTTGATATTACTTGGTCATATTGATATAAAATTGGTTTATAAAAAATATTCTTTATTTAAAAGGGGTTGTTTCATGGTTTTTCTTAAATATTTTATACCTAATAGTCGATTGGGCCCCCGGTAATCCTATGTTTCTAACTTGTTTTAGTTCAGACCTTAAAATATGAGCTCGGGTACTATGACCTTGTCATCACTTCTATCTTCGTCATAATGTTGGATGTTTAAGTATTAGTCATTACCTGATTTTAGACACAACATAGTTGTGCATAGATATTGAGTTTTGACTAATTGTAGTCCCAGTGATGCCCAAGCACATGCATTAAGACCTGAGATATTATAGTTATGAGATTCTGATTATGATATTCTGAGATATCATATGGGGAAGCCCTATATGGATCCTACCAATCCAGGTTGAAACCGGCATAAGGGTTGTTTGATAATGAGTCTGATGGGTCCCGTCTTCGTGAGTCATAGAGCTAGAAGGGGGTGCATACAATATTGAGACACCTGGTACTATTTTATCATATCTGTGTTACTTTCTACACTTATTTTCTTATATGTACTTTTTGGTAGTATGGGATGCCAACGGGTGACCTTTACCTGTTTGTACCTTCTAGCAGTATGGGATACCAGCAGGTCTTATTTGTGTTGATTAATTGTTATTTCCTATCCTCTTACTCATGAATTTCATTTGGTATTTATTTTGGACTGACCTTTCCTAGTGATTTTTATTCATGTGTGGGTTTCAATTTAGTCATCATTCTTCCCTTTGCCCTTTTATTGAGGTTACTTGTACAAAGCCTTTATTATTTTTTTACTTGATTATCTGTTGCAAAGATTCAGGTACGCTTTCACTTCTTTATTTGGGTGCTTCTATTACAGTTGTTATTCTACTCTTTATTTCTTTGATACTACTATTTTATCTGTAGTTATCCTTACTTGTCAATAATTATACTCTTTGATTTATATGACTTATTATCTTCATTATCTACTATTTACTGCTTTTATTTCTTATATGGGCCCAGTCAACCAATGATGACTATTGGGTACCCAATTGCTTTGGTGGTTTGCTACTCACACTACACTCTCAATCTTTTTGGCACTGATTCGAGTACAAGTGAGCTCTATTGATCTCTAAGTTCATGTAGCTTATCAAAATCTAAGGTAGAGGGTGATCATCATCGTCCAGATCTCACTTTATCTTTTCCTTTAGACTATTTATTTTCTCCCTTTTATTCCAACGGAAAATGATGTATTTATTCGGACATTGATTATATTTCTTAGTGGCTCTTGTACTAGATACTAGGTTTGGGATTTTCTTCCAGTTTATTGGATTTCCGTGTGTCCTTTCCCTTATTTATACATGTGTCTTCTGCTTTAATATGTTATTTATGCTAAAGTTTTAGTTGGTAGATTCACCTACAATGGGTTATAGGTGCCCTCAAAAACTAAGAAATTGGGTCATGACAAATTGGTATTATAGCCCTAAATTCATTAGTATTCTTAGTACATAAGCTAGTGTCTAATAGAGTTTTGTGGATCAGGTACGACAACATTTGTATCCTATCTTCAAGAGGATACAGTGAAATCATTAGGAAATCATTAACTTTTTACCTTCATATCAAGCATGCATCCTTGTTGGTCTCTTCAAATCTCAATTGTTCTTATTCACTCTTCGGAAGATGCAATGTTCATGATCATTAGCAGCACAATGAGATAGGAAGCCTATTGCACCTCTAGTTAGATCTTCTATTGGGATTCAATCGAGAGGTTTATTGCAAGGTCAAGGATATGCTCGTACCATAACCCCGTAAGAGCTTCACATTGGTCAGAGTTTCAGTGGTTCATCCCAAGACTATTTTAGTTCAGCAGTGACCTTGTGTCCCGATACCAAATTATGTTTCTCCTAAGTCAGTACCATTAGGGTTTATTGCTATATCACTCCTTTACGAGATACTTCTCGAGTTTATGAGGTCAGTTATTAGTGTGCCACATATAGGGACGCCACACAGTGTATGGATTATTTCTTAAGCTAGATGTGATACAAGTACGTCGAAGCCATAACTAACAGAGAATCCACTACCTCTCATATTATATTCTACCAATCTTTTTCCACTATCATATACTATATCATAAATAGAATCACTAAAGGAAATAGAGTATGAGCATAAACTATAGAAGTTATCAGTAGAGGTCTAAATTTGAGCCATATACATGGAGCGTGAATTTGGCATTATTACTAAAAGGAATGTTGTTCAACCAATAATCAATTCTTATCGCAACCTTGACACTTGATATAGGGCCTATGAAGTAAAGTACAATAGGCATGAGTACTTTGTATACTAACTGACCAAAACCTGAATAGAAGTTGTTCTAAGCAAAATCTTGATATAGTCATCCTTCATCATCGTATATGGGCATATTACAACTTAGAGTAGAGATAACTACAGCCATGATCTTTTAGAGAAATCTTGTCTGAGCTTATACATGACATAATATGATTTCGTTAGCCTCTTAAGGAGTATCTTGAGGCTTGAATCTAAATACCAATCATACTAATACATGAATAATATATAACTTAATACTGCAACATAAAAAGGGTTTTAGAAAAATTAGTGTCATGGAATTGACTATATAGTTGGAACGTAATGTAAGATGGATATCTTAATCATACTGAAACCATTATAACTGAACCATATCCTAACTGAATACCTAAATCACTAGTAAGGCTAAGATTATTGTCTGAGAATTTGATCCTTATCCATGAACTAAACCTGGACAAAAATCAATACAAAGTATATGGACCTTAAACATAGAATATAAGAAGTTCATAGGACTGATCATGTGGAGGAACATAATGTGAGTATCATGAGAGGTATGACATGAGATAGGAATTCATGACTTTATCGATAAAAGGGAGGTCATTGAACCAAAATGAATGCTTCATATTCTAAGAATTAAGCATATATGTGAATTTGTATAAAGTACATGAGCATGGGTCATAGGTATGATGCTGACATGCAAGATATGAGTAGGGTCTCATAATAAATAAAATCAGAGGAATACATAAGAGAAAGAATGTATTGGTGTCTTACCATAATTCTTCTATTGAAGTCATCACTATTTCATTCTTAAGACCAAATTTAGTTATCCATTTTCTCATCTCCCCTTTAAATCAAGGCTAACCATTTTAAGTATGTCAACTTATATCATATTCTAAACTAGATTAAGCCCTTTTACTGTACATGGTTAGTGTATCAGTAATCATGTGATTGCTAAACTCTCCCTATATGCCCTTCTTAACTTTATCTTACCTCTAAATCATAATTTCATAACTTGTACACTGATTTGTTCACCTAACCACTTTCTTTAACACTTAACACTTTCATCCTATCCTCTTAGTCTACTAAAATCACACCCCTAAATTTATATCCCCTCCTTCGAGATAACCAAGATACTAATTATACGAAGACACTCCAATATCAATCATTTATACTCTTATTAAATCCATACTAAGTAACACTAGAAATACATAAATAGCACTCTTCACACTTAGCAACCCATGAATACTAAACTGGGCATATATCGCACTTATAACTTGGATTCTAATGTAACAACATACTATATTGGGTATAAATCTACCTTTATAAAACTTAGGTTCTACTTTATCTAACAACTTATCCATAATTTCACTAATTCACATAGATCTCTCATTATTATCAACCTTATGCTTGACATGTTCACACTTGCATAATATATCGACTTATGCTCTTTCACATACCATATCAAGCCCATTAGATTACTTTTGCAAGACATATTACTACCCCCACCACCACTACCAAGCAATTATTTTTTTACCATAGTGATCATCTAGAGTTCAAGCATAGCGTTCAGTACTAAACATGGGCAGCACACAAGTTTCTCTTACTGCTCTGTCCTAAAGCTATAAAATTACAAATCAACGCTATGCTTATGAGAATCAATAACAAAACCACCAATATCTATCATACACTTTATCTGGTCATATCCTATGCACATAACTCTTTTCCCACAGATAAACTCATAACCTTATGGATATTATAGGATCCTCTCATTAAAACCATGGTGCATTATCTAAACCCATCAATTGATGACCGTTTATCTCTTACTTGAATCCTATACTTGATCTTTCTAACACAACAAATTATTATTATGAACTCCTTCCTGATAATCTAATTATCCTTATCAATGTCTTCTCCCTATATACCATCATTGATCTACACCAAACTTATTACACACTACTCAACACCTGAGGATGTATTATCCTATTACTCACTTAATAAACACATGATTCCAGCTACATACCTTAATCAAAACAATAGCTACCTTAATACCATTCTCCTCCACCATTACTTTTTTTTAATCCAACACAACTCACAAACATATAATAATAGGGGTCTGGGAAAAATGGGTGCACAAAAAAAAATAGAAATCTCGCAATATACTTGTTTCAGCTTCACGAAGAATATTCTGACTCGGCTTGCTGGACAATTAAGGAATTGGTTTATCTATTGGTAACTACTATTAACTCAATTATCTGAGAGGAAATCCCTCAACTTGTGACTTGTGTTTCAAAAGACAAAATAATATTCCATACCCTAAAGTCATTCACCTAGATGGAACTTAACAAAATGACTACAAGAAGGGTACCATGGTCTAGCTCTCTTATTATCTTTTTTTACTCTTCTTCATTTTCCTTTACGTATTGTTTAGATTATAAGGTACCCATACCTACTAATTAAGTATAGTTTTCATAACTTGATCCAACATCTGAATGGCATCACAAAACTCTACATTAAAAACATTAGGCTGAGAGGGTACTAGCGGTACTTGAGGATTTACATTCCTAGCCTATCGTGGGTGTCCAGCTATTTTTCATGGAGGCTTATTCTAAAATTTATATAGCATGAGTTAGAAATTAAAATATAGTTAAACTATATCACACGATAAGGAGTATAAAATAAGGAAAACTTTTCATAAACATTTTGTTTCCCCTCTCTTATATGTGTGGTGTGTTTCATATAAGACACTAGCGATGCTGATTTTTAGACACCCTATGACACTTGAACTCTATGCTTGTATGCTATTTTCTCAATCCCTGACCCACCACTTAGATGATACTGGGTACTTAAACCATGAGTGGCCCAAGCTAAACCTTGGGATACATAACAAGCACAATGTACTTGTAAGCAGAAGCTAAACAAAGAAGTAGTATTTACTATTGCAAAATACGAACTAAATAATATTAAATGTCAAAGACTAGCTTCAAAGGGTCAGCATGATATCATAACCAAACTAATCGAAATGCCTCTAAAATAGTAAAGAATACCTTATCGGTACAAGGTCCCCAATTGACCTTAAACTAAAAGTTGTCCAAAAGAAACTACAACTACTATCGAATTCCTCAGAATAATGAGGATTCACCAACACTTAGCTTATGGAAGGCACTGAGTATGTAAGA
Source organism: Withania somnifera (assembly GCA_039654485.1). NCBI lineage: Eukaryota > Viridiplantae > Streptophyta > Magnoliopsida > Solanales > Solanaceae > Withania > Withania somnifera. The sequence continues at coordinate 6,685 of JBDJHY010443254.1, read as the reverse complement.
ATGCAGAATCCAATTTCAATCATAAGTCAAACTGGGAGTGAGCTGGAATACAAATCTCAATAAGTATCTTTGTACTTATTTTTTATCAAACAAAGTATGTGTAATATAAACACAAAAAGTACAGTCCCTAGTGTATATTTAATTGTAAACGTCCATAAAACTTATCATATGAATATCACTTTATAAAAACTGGTTAATAAAAGCTAATTTACTTAAGTGGAAGTTCCTCTTAATCGATAGTAAATCATGCGAGCTACATGGAGTCCAATGGGCTTCCCCTAACACTGAAAAAGTGGGGTTCTAACCGGCCAAAGTTAGAACCACATTTAACTAAGGATCTTGTAGGCATGCCTCGATAACTTCAGGAGAAGAAAGAAGTACGATGGCAATGTAGTTTCGGGATATGCAATCTCAGATTCTACCCTTTTCGTTTCTAGCCCAAAACATATTATATAAATAGCTCAATATTGTCATATGCGTGTCATATTTTGCCCTTATATATTTCATAAAACATAATTTCTTGAGCCTTGTCTCTTTAGTCCGTTCCAAATCATATATTAGAACCTTATACTTTCTTGAAAAACATGTCTTTCAAATTCCTTGTACATGGTTCATAATTCATCAATATGGGTTAAATTCTTTAAACTTAGTTTATTACTTCATAAAACTCATTCGTTGGTAAGATCATTGATATGTTGAATACCATGAGGAAAATGCAACTTTGAACAAATTGCAATCATGGAGAGAATCAAATGGGGCAAAAAGGAAGACCTTTCTAAGAGTTGCAATGCATAAAATATTTATCAAGCCTCATAATTATAGAAAAAATATACTAATTTTAAGGAATCATGCATAAAAACTTGAAATTCAAACTTGAAAAAAAAACATGAGAATCTTGTAGCTTTCGACATGAGAATGAAAGAATATTCTTATTGAAGTCCTATATACCTTTTTACCAGAGATTCTATGGTAATTTCTCGTGGTAGACTTGAAATCCTGAATTCTTGAAGGAGGAAAGCCTAGTTCTTTGGAGGAAGATTTCTAAAATTCACTTCTTAACTGAACCTTGATTCAATTTCTTGAGAACCTTAAGATTTATGATAGAATATTATCATAAATTCATATATGGATGTTATAAATACTTGGAATTACATAGAAAAGACTTACCTTGAAGTTAGAGGACGAGGAGACGAGAAAACCCCTAGTTAAAACTAATATAAATGAGAAAAAAGTGTGAAAATAGAAAAAAATGACCTTTTATGGTTCTTGTTGAGCGTTTTGCAGTCTAAAAATGTGGACAACAGTCTCATTCTGCAGACCGCATAATTGAAGGTCTAAACCATAATTTGGACTCTAAAAATTGATTTTTAGGGCTATTTTACGATCCAAACATGCGGACCACAGACCTATTTTGTGAATTACAGAATTATCCAACTCTAGTACTCTTTGGTAAATCAATGTAACTTTTTACTTTGACCTTGTATCGATGAATGATTTATTGCATTGAATGAAGACTTAATGACCTATAATTTGATAGATTATGTGCATGTAACTCCTTATATTCATTTAAACTTATCCCATGAAAGAACTTAAGTGAAAACTTAATTGATAGAATAGCTCAGTATTTAACTTAATGTTAGGAGTTACTTAAGGACTTAAACGACATCCAACACTCTTCATACACTTTGGAGAGAAAATTAACACCTAGGTCCATGTAAGAACTCATTGGTTTTGGGTTTAACTATGTATGTAGAATGGTTCAAATCTTAGCCCAAAACTCAGGTTGTTACAACTAACCTAAACCTAAAATTGAAACATATGCTCTTGACCAACATACAAATTCAATTCTACCAAAAACTAAGTAAAAATTTTTGCACGCATTATGAGCCAGAGAAACTATGTGGGTTTCAGTTTCATTCCTTTTTTGTTTTTTGTTTTTTTCATGTTCTCCTTTTCTTTGAAGAATTTGGGTAAAGGATGATAAGTCGAATATGCATCAGAAAGACATGGTGGATGACCTAAAGAGAACTCCTTTCATAGGAAACTCTACGGCCAAACGGTCAGTAAATTGGATGCCCTTGACTAATGAACAAATGCTCATTGATCTAAACACAACTCGCGTGAACATCCAAAATAGTCAAAAGAGGTTAATCGACCTTGAGGGTGATGAAGAATAGGTCGATGTCTAGGGCTTGCAAGATCTAAAAAAGAACTTTTCATAAGTATAATAGAATATGAAAGCTAGATAAAGGCACAGACAAGAGGTTGGAAGATATGTAGGTTGATGTTGCTCAAAGAAAAAGCTCGATGACCTGGACAAGTTAGAGTAGGATAGAAAGGAGTAAAAGGAATGTGGGGAGAGGATAGAGACTCAAATTGGAGAACTGGGTTACAAGCATGGCACAACGTCAACCAGCATGCTGAATATATTGAGAAGGGAAATAAGTGTGTAGTATTCTAAACTTAATTTAAGAGAGTTGAAGGACCAAATTCAAAAAGTTACATGAGGGTCCCTTAAATGGCCTTTATAATAACTAGGCCTATCCAAAAAATATTCAAAATGTCGTACATCCCAAAATATAATGGTAACTCTAACCCACATGAGTATTTGCTATATTTTTATTACGGCCATCAATGGGAATAATCTGATCAAAGAGGGCGTTGAATCAGTTATGGTAAAAAAGTTAGAGGAGACCCTTTCGGGGAGGTGCTCTAGTATGGTATTCTTCTTCTTGAAAATTCCATTGATTCGTTCAATATTCTAGTAGATATCTTTATCCAAGCTCATGTAGGTCCATAAATATACATCCATTCAAGTGGATATGTTCAAGATCATACAGAAAAGTATAGAATTGCTACGCAGTTTTATCGACAGTTTCTAAAAGGGAAGAATGTAGTTGACAATGATTCCTGATGATTGGGTAGTCAAGCCCTTCAGTAAGGGATAAAATCCAAATAGCTCTGTCCCATTACTCAAACTAAAAGAGAGCCTACTTAAACTAAAAGAGAGCCTAACATTTTTAGGTAACTACATAGGTAAATATTCATAATCGTCATGAGATGGAGATTCAGATCAACAATGATCACATAAGGAGTTTCAAAAAAAAGCCACCGGGGATAAAATGACCAAGGGACACAAAAATTCCCAAGGAAATGTCAGATAAGTTAGCTCAAAACCCAATAAAGATAGAATGAGCCCAAGGGAACTACTCAAAGTCACTACACTACTTACTCAATAGATGTCGAACGGTTGGAAACAGAGGAAGCAAGTCCCAGCAGTCATTCCATCATGACATGGAGAAGGTATAAAAGGAGTCGGCGTAAAAGGTATTATTGTCTCAAGAGACAGATAAGCCCATCGAGTAGGCCATCAGTTATGTCCCACCACTCTCTAAATTCTACTTTATCGTTAGTACTGAGAGGTTCGTTGTGGTAATGCTAGACATCAAAGGTGAGAAGTTCCTAAAGATACTCCAAACTTTGGAGGCTTGAGATGAAAACCTTTGGATCAAGTTTCATGGAACACATGTCCACGACACAATGAGTTTTCGGTATCTCTAAGAAATAGTAAGTTGACTTGCTTAAGGGGGACATCTACAAGAGTGTTTGAACAAGTGAGAAAAAAAAACTATAACTGAGGTGATGAGGCTAGCCAGGATCTAACTATAATAAGGATTCCGGAAAAAAAAATCAAAGAAGGTAGGTTCACGCAAATCTATTTATACGTGTGTGATTTTTCTTTCTTTTATCTCAACTTTCCCTTTTATTGCAGGTGTGTTTGAGGATAGCAGACAGTGAGAAACTGAAGAACTAGGAAGAAAAGGACGTACTCTTTTTTCCTTCAACTATTTTTGTCCCTAAAAGAGGTTTTCTCTGGAAAGTTTTTAATGAGGTAGCTGTAAGGACTCCTGTGGGAACTGAGGAAAATATTTTTGTTTTTATTGTTATCTTTTGAAAAAACCCTAGTCGATGGTGATTGTATAAATGGAAAAGAGCGAGTGATATCAAATGTCTTCTTCATTTTGATGAGTAACTATAATATTCCTTAGAAGTCACGCTTACAATATAATTTATAACGGAGGCTTAGGTGAAAGCCTTAAAGAGGTTAGCGTATGTATATGCTTTGAGTTCCTAGCCCCGTGTCCATTTTTACAGCCAAGCACATAGGCAGGTGGGAGGTCTATTTATTGGAATTTTAATGGCCATGTGGTCACCACACCTACTCCTAAGAGAGCATCTTAAATGTTTGTCATGAAAAAATCCCAAGAGGCAATCTTTTAATGCCTCTAAAAGGGCGTATGGCCACAATTTTGATATCCACGCGCAGCTAGAGATATGGATAGCATGTACCAAGACTTGGGAATGAATTTCACAAATAAAGGTTTTCCTCAACCCTATTATACCAAGGAATCTGCGTGAACTGATCATCCAATAGTGCAGTAACCTGGCGATGTCTCAAAGATGGGTTGTTGATGTCCAAACTCGTGGCGTGTGCTTACAGTTTATCTGTGAAGCTTGCCATAGCCCAATATCGATTGCTCTGAGCTTTGTATTCTAATGATGGGCACTATCATATATAGGAGATGTCTGTACTTAGTTGCATTTTAAGGTATCCCTCTTCACTTCTATTAAGGTTTTATTAAGGGTAAATTTTCCTAAAGTGATTGAACTTCACTCCTACTATAAAAGGATACGGGAGTCTCGTGAAATAATAAAAATCAGTTAACGAGTAATATCTGAAATCCAAAAAGTAGTTCATTACTTGAAAACTCAACACTAAAATCACGTAAACCGGGGAAGATAAGCCCCCGAGAGGTTCCCTCGAGGAAATAAACTGCTACTAAAGATGGCTTGAATAGAATTACTTAAAAGTAAATGTGAAAATATGAATAATGCTCTAGAGTGAAGTGTAGAGTTTCTAAATAAAGAAGCAAAATCATTATAGTTAAGGCTTCTCAAAAAAGCAACAGCTCCTAGAATAGCTAAATTGGAGCATCGAGGCCCCCTAACCTAGGTGTAGTGCCATTTCTTCTTTCTTTCACCCAGGAAGAGGTCTAAGTCTTTTTCAATAATAAAACATAGACCTGAGCCTAGCTGTGAATCCTACTAGCATAGAAAAACCGAGATGAGTGGTCGTGTCTTCTACCAGTGACTCAATAACAAAGGCTTAAAAGCAAGTTGTGTGAAAGAATAGATAAACAAACTGGGTGCAGGCTCTTTCTATTCTGAATGGTTGTAAATGCACAGACATAAGGAACCTTGAGGGGAAAAGGCCTCATAAGAAAACCTTGGATATACATAGGTAGACCTCAAATTACAAAGCGACATTATGGGATCAGGTTTATAGTTCCTTGGGCGTTGCACCTGAAGAAATAGTGTAGGGACAACATGACTTGACCTCCATGAAAAGAGATCAAGGAGAACTTTTT
>JBDJHY010443150.1:2929-17722 GCA_039654485.1 Withania somnifera | reverse complement strand
ACTACAAGCTTCCAAAACCGAAAACCATGAAGAGGTGAAGAAGACATACCTATAGCCCAGCTCAACAAAATCTCACTAAAGGTGATGCCATGAGTCGTAAGAACCATGATAAGAATTGAATAGAAAGGTACTACTAAAAGAGGAAAATAAATAAACACACATGAACCTACCGGTGTCCTATACCACCGGTAAGTACAACTACCACAACATAACCTGCCTAACATTCCATATCGCCGGTAGGCATAAACAGTACAACAAAACCTACCATGACTCCCCCTTAAGCCCGGTGAGCACAAAACATACCCAAAGAAATACACAGGGGCATAGAAAGAAAAGTAAATAGTAACAAAACATAGGATCACACCCTCTGTACATGTTAATGCCGGATGCACACCCCCTATAAGCGTCAATATCACTACCAGATGCACGCCCCCTATCAGTGTTAAACAATACCCCACGTACACCCCCTATCAGCATCAAACAACACCAGACACACACCCCCCATTAGCGTCAATATCATCACCACCATCGAGGGCCCAACCCTTTAGTATTCACATAGTTTAACACAACAATAAATATATATAAACAAGAGTGACTATAAATGCAGTATAGAGGATCCTGATCTAAATAGTGAATATAAGCAAAGGTAAACTACAACAGTAATAGGAAATTAGCATCATCCGGGGTGAAAGGTAACCGCAGTCTAAGATCGGCCGAAGGTCACAAGCTAGGAGCTCGCCTTACCAAACTCTTCGTGCATATGTTCAGAAAATAAATTAACCATGATGGCTACTGGAGTCACTGGCCTCCACCGGGGTCGATAATCCTCGTAGTACAAACCTTTCCCTCTACGCCCTTTAATGGGCCCCCGAAGTCCACAGTTGAACAATAGCAAGAAAGACGAGAGCAACCTAGGAAACCCCATCCACACTATTAGTCGTACTACATGCAAATAATAATAACCGAGTCTGTGCTGCACAAATAAACCTAGCCTACCTCAACACCTGCAAAGACCTCTAAAGGGCGCACCTAGTGAATCTGGAGCTCCAACGCGGTCGACGTTGTCCACAGCTATACAGTTCACAAATCCATGGGTCATGATGTGAAAAATATGGCTTATTAACAAGTACCTTAGGGCGGAAGACTGGCTTCATAGCTTGGCGACCTAGCTAAAAGGTCCAACATATGTAGCCCTCAGCTCAGGATACCTTGTGGTCTAGGAATGGGCTTAGGGAGAGATAAATTGTATAAGCCAAGATGGGGTGAGGGGGCGAAGCCCTCCTTATAGGCAAGAGACAGTCGAGCAAACCCCGCAGAGGTGACCTCATGGGGACAACCACCTTAAGGAGGCTTGGCTAAATAAACTCATCAGAAAAACCCTGCTAACTCGACCAGTCTTACCATCACGGTGCTGGCATGACCTCACTTAGGATGCCTTGTTAAGGCGACCTTAGTGGCCTCACTAAGCGACCTCTCCATAACAACTGGAAAAGCAACCTTACAACAATGACCTCGCTACAGTGACCTCACCACAACTATTTCGGCAGGGTGACCTCACCAGGAGAACTGGTAAAGTGGCCTCGCCACAGTGACCTCTCTACAGTGACTTCGGCAGAGCAACCATACTAGAAGAACTGGCAAAGCGGCCTCGCTAAAACGACCTCGCTATAACGACTTTGATAAAGCAACCTCGCCAGAAGAACTGGTAAAGCGACCTTGCCACAACGACATTGCTATAGCAACTTTAGCAGAGCGACCTCACCAAATAAGTTCACCAAGGCGGTCCCGAGGTACTGGAGTAGCCCGATCTTCTGTAGCTACCCTTTTAAGAAATAGTGAGCCATTAAGGGGTCTAGAGGGAGTGTCAAGGTCTAATTCTAACTAAAGAAAAACATAGTCCTGGGAGGAGAAATATCATAAAGCAATATATATCCATAAATTTCTTCTAAACCAGCTAGGAGCCAAAAGTAAATGACTACAACTAGATTGGGAAAAGAAGAACACATTCACAAGCTGGTGCTAATGTATTAACTTACAACTAGTTGGGATCCAATAACAAATATCTTGGAAGGCAGGAACTTCACGATTTGAGCCATAAACAACAAGAATTAATCAATACTAAGTGCAGGCTGGACTCGTCTGATAACCAGAACCAACTGGGTTTTAATAATATAGGAGCAGTAAGCTGAGACCACAAAACTTCATAAATCTAAACAAGGAGCTATAACTACCCTCAGCCAGATCTTCATCCATGGCTAACAGTTACTATATTTATAGGAAGGTGAAAGAAAAGACTTACCTCTTACAAAAGGAACATGGGTGACCTGGGACTGGGAATTCTCCTTCAGGTTGGCTGGGTGTAGAGTTTCAATAGCAGGCTGGGCGAGAGAGAAAGTGGAGTAGGGGAAGTTGGAAAAATAGCTGAAAGCTTTAAAGCACAACCGACATATATATATTGATATATTTGCACAATTGGGCCAGGCCGAAGAAGGAAAAAGATCCAACTTCCCACAACCCAGCCCAAGCGGGTTGGGACAGAATTTCATAACACAACCAACTTAAAAATGCGAGGGTCCTAGACATGGACTTAAAGCCCAACTAAACCAACGTCAATATTTTTGAGCTAACAAAAACATTGAAAATACATTACGAGTACATTTACAACTATTTCACTCTCGATTTTCACTGTTTCAAAATCACAACTTTAGAAGAGGTGAACTGAGATAACGAGGGAACGAGTCACCAAAGCACTGAACTATCGGTCTCAGTAAGTCAATGAATTACTTGGGGAAACTCCCAAATTGCTCTAAGTACAGAAAAAAGGAAGAAGGCAAATAAATGACCAAGTGGGTCATTATAGTTTGGGTCATTATATTTAAGGTCCAAATAACACAAATACAAAGGAAGACACAGAGCTATTATAGATTAGTCCAACACAAACAACTCTAAGACTCAGACTGGATAGGATATGATATAAGCAAAATGTACTTCTAACTACCCAACAAAACCATAATCGACAAGGTACAATGTTATCACATGAGGCAACTAACTGTCCATCATAGTCGCACCTGGCTAGGTACAATGTCATCATACAAGGATATTAGCTATCCAACAAGCCGTATCCGACTATCTATGTCCAAGTAGTCACACAAGTGTTAATCATACACAATATATTAGGTATAACACAAAATAATCAACCTACCTAGATCATCTCTAAAACAAATAGCCTAAATCAGGGGATAACTATTAGCTCTAGTCACTTGTATAATCCCCTCCCCAACTACACTACATTTAGAATCACCATATAATTGATATGCACCAATGATGTTACTCCTCCCCCATCCACACTATATTCCAAATTCGGCGTTAAACATGCGAGTACAATAATATAGCCCTAGGGTAGGGTAAGTAGTTAAGCTACAAGCCATCTATGTAGGCTATAGGCTAGAAAAATAAGCATAATAGTGCCTGACTAGTATTCCCATCTCCTAGATGTCTCTTTACCATGCATATACTACACTAATACCCATTTTGAAGAAAATAGACCATAGCCTACCTTGATTTTGGTAATGTCCTTGAGAAGTGTGCCAAAATATCCAAAGAAAATTATAGGAGGCTACTTAAAACATAACCCAGATGTCATAATGAGTAAAACAAGACCTATCTTCCTATATAAATATCAGGGTCAAAATCCAAACTAAAAATGAGTCTACAAACCCTAATAGCTTGGAAAAAGGAAATATTTATACAAACATGTAGAGCACAACTCATACAACATACGGTATATATTAATTCTCAATTTAATAGTGGGAATTGAAAAAATAAGCTTGAGAACTTCATACCATACAGAAACAAAGAACTACCTTGTAGAAATTATTGTAGAATCACCACAATGAGTTTCTACAGCTACAACCCTCAAGATTCACCTTTAAAATAACCTAAACTAGCTATGATAATCAAGATCCAAGGATAGAAAATGATAAATTACTGAGAAAAATCGTGAAGAAGGATCATATATATTTTCCATCGACTGACTGTTTTATTGGTCATTTGGTATCTAAATCATTTCCCGTGTCCTTCACTAACAAAATTTTTGAAAATTTTAAAAAGGTATGTGGAATGGAAATAGAGTTTGATTTCAATAGTTAATATATGGAACTTTTATGTAATCGATACTCTAGACTCAACGAAAGTGATCAAAAGGTGACTCGAGATCGTATAAGCTGACTAAGACCTAAAAAAGCTATAATTCAAAGGAATTAATCTATAAAACTTACAGGGAACTAACCTATCATCCCCCAAAAGTCAAAAATGATTTTGGGCAGTTACAAGAATGCTCTAAATGTATGAAAGATGCATGAACCATAGAAATGGCCTTGAGAGCCATTAAAATTGACCCTAGGTGGGTTTTATAACTAATATTTCTCGTGTAGGTGGCTACGGGATCTAACATATATCCCTATATTGGGTGAGGTACCAGACTTTCCAGAGTAAATGCCATTTGCTAACTCCTACTGAATGCACTAAGCCATGAACTATAAATTTCTCATTGGTCCATGAGCTTCCTATGTTCAGCTGTGTAGGTTACTGTATAAGGACTCTACGATTATTCTTTACCACGAACTTACATCTCTCATTCTTCCTATTTTAGCAAAAAAGGGGATCATGAACTTATTACTGTCTCTGTCATATCACTGCCTCATTCCTATACTTGATTTTCTTTAATTAAACTGACTCATGAACTAGGCTTATCTTTTAAAATCCAAGATCATTAGCTTATAACTCATAAAGGCTTGACCATGACCATGACTCGTGCTTCTAACCTTACAACTTACCATACCATGAACCTTGACCTTATCTTATGGTAATTTTACCTAAATCATAAACAACAATTATAGACTCCACATACAAGAGTTGAAACTCATGAACTTTACCATGCTTCTTAATTTAAAATAGATCATGAGAATTTATCATGGACACATATAATGAAATAATTAATGATAAAGAGTATATAAGATACACAATTTTAATAATGAACAAAATTTGGGGATTCACCCTAGATCTATAAGTTATAATCATGAATGAAAATACTAGGATAATTAGGCACAAGGGTGGAAGGAAACTCTTTCTGATAACCCACTTACCTAAACCTTAAATAATCTTGAAGAACCTTGATTTTTTACTTATGTTTTTGAGATTAGAGACTTGTGAGGAAAACTTGATTAATCAAATTACTTTTAGAATAAATAGAACTGGTGGAACACCCCTAAAAACATACATAATGGTACCTAGCTTTCCAACCCAGTAGGTTAGCCTATCTCATGGATAACCCAAATGAATAATTAAGATAAGGTGTATAAAGTAAATACACAAGCAATATAAATAATGCGGAAGTCTTGTATTAAAAAAAACCAGGTTGCCACTGCACAAAGCCACTAAATAAGAGTTTATAAAAAGTCTCAGTCTCTCAATATCTCTAATGAGTAAAGATAATAAAGTACAAAAGATAAAGGACATCTAGAAATGAAAAATGGACTGGCAGCTGCCTTAGAATGTATCAAATAATGCTCGAATGAGTATGAAAGATGATCACGGAATTCAAGGACCTGAACTTGCACAAAAGTGTAGAAAAGAAAGAGTGAGTACCAAACCACGGTACTCAGCAACATTCTCAGCCAGTCTAACTATAAAGAACTAGTGGATACTCCTGGCATTCAACCACCCTCCGATACGACAACCTGCTTATAGTTTATATACAACATCCCAAAGTCAACAACCCAACTAATATAACAAAATATCAATTTTACCTTTATCTTAATTTATTTCTTCTTTTTCATCTAATACCACCCCAACATATCAACAAGTATCGATAATCCCAAGTTCTCCATAAGTTCTCAATATGATCAAATTATAAGAAGAAATCACATTATGAGCAGGCTACCACAACAATTATAAATAGAGTGAATAAGTTACCACATTTTAGTTAATAAAAGGAAACAAAGTGAGCAAGTTATAACACTTACCTTAATAGATACATAGTATGAGTAGGTTAGTCCCATAAATAGCAGATCATGACACCATTAAATCCTAAATAAACAAAAACCCATACAAAGATCAAGTCAAATAATACACCATAACCGATAGGGATTAAACATAAGATCTCTACCTCAGATCCACCATTGATGAAATTACACACAGGCTAAACACATGAATAGCTATAAGAAAAAGTTGAATGCCATTATAATGCAAAACGAAAAACATGCATATACATAGAAAATAGTAAATCCTAGACCCATTAAGTAAAATACATCGATGGTAACCTAAAAACATAGCCATATTAGCTATATTCGAAGTATATTCCTTAGACCCAACTGAAAGAGAATCAAACCTCACTGCTCCTTCAATCATACTTCTCAAACGATCACTAGTACCCAAATTATTTTTTAGAATGTACTTTTCCACTCTCTATGAATCTGAGTTAGACTCCTCTCTCTTTCTAAAGCAAGATCTTTATTTCTTTAAAATCAGTACCTATATGCAAACAACTAACCCTTCCAAAGCTAAGGGAACCAATTCAAATTCTCTTAATAATAATCATTGATCTAAAGCTACTAAATAAGAACTTGACATCAAATCCATGCCTCCTTCAAATTCCATGTTCCAATCATTATTCGATTAGTCGTATACTAATGTCAAGTCTTAGGAGAGGTCTATAATCGCTACATAAATTGCTCATATAATAATCATACACCATCTATTCATCACCAAAAATCCATGTGCTCATCATAATAGTCAGTGCCAAAGCATCTCACATTACATTGCTTCTCTATGAACTCGAAGGCTAAGACCTACAAAAATCTTCAACTTCGATCAAGAACCCATATATGTCATATTCTCCTCCCATATTTCTCATCTACTACAAGTAATGTGTAGCTTCTGGGACTTTAGATTCTAAACTTAGAACCATGAAACAATTTGAACACCTTAAAATCTTTGATGAAAGATCTTTCTCATCTTGTTCTCATAACTTATCCACTATACATGCCCTTAAAATCATTGTATAGTCCATCTATAGCTACACATCCTTCTCATAAATTTCGCACTTCTTTCCTGAATTGTAGGTCTTGCACCAAATCATACAACGACACCTGGACTGAAAGTATGCAAACCAAAGAACAAGCCACCCCCTAAGGATTAAAGAATGAAATAAAGTGAGTAGAGTTATCTCTGATCAAGGGCACAAAATAATGAATCATTCAATAGAACTTTATCCTAGAGTTTCATAGTCTCCCGAGGATAAGTGAAAGACATCTTCGCAATGACGATACTCTACCAAACTTGGCTTGTGTACAGGGCAACCTATGAATTTAGAGCTCTGATACCAACTTTTTACACCTCAAAAGTATTCATGATGGAACCTACCTTTCAAACCCGTTAGGTAACCCAAACTCATGGATAACCTAGAAGAAAAAATAAGAAAGGTGCAAAAAGTAAATAAAAAAATAATGAAGAAGTCTTCTATCAACTCAAAACCAGGTTTCCACAATAAAAATCTAATAAATAAAAGCTTATACAAAGTCTCAGTCTCTGAATGTCTCTAAGAAGTAAAGATACAGAAATAGAAATGATAAAGGACACTCATCAACTACTGAATGGATTGGAAGCTACCTCATAATGTCTCAAATGATGCCCGTATGAGTACAAAATATGATCATGGAATCCAAGGCCTAGAACCTACACAAAAGTGTAGAAAATCAAGGGTGAGTACAAAACCATGTTACTCAACAGTATCCTCGGCCGGTCTAACTATAAGAACTAGTGACTACTACTTGAATCCAACCACCCTCCGATACTACAACCAGCAAAAAAGTTATATACAACACCCAATAATAGTGTATAATATAGTACAACATCCCAACAAATATCTAGAAATACAAATGTTACATAAATCTTCATTTATTTATCCTTTTATCTAATATCACTACCAAGTTATCAAAACGTTTTGATAATCCCAAGTTCTCCACAACTTCACAATATGGAAAAGTATAAGCAGAAATCATGTTATGAGAAGGTTACAACAACAAATATAGATAGAGTGAATATGTTACCACACCTAAGGTAATAAATGTAAACAAAGTGACTATGTTACAACAGTTAACTTTATAGATATTTCTTGTGAGAAGGTTACCACACAAAAAAGGAAGATTTGATAGTGCGAACGAGTTACCACATTTGTAATAAATAGGAAGTAGTATGAACGAGTTACTATAATTGTAATAAATTGGAAGTAGTGTGAACAAGTTACCACACTTGTCATCAATGGAAAGTAGTGTGAACAATTTACCACACTTTTATTATTGGCAAAAATAGTATGAGAAAGTTACCACACTTTAAATAACAATAGAAATAAAGAGAGAATGTTACCTAACCTCAAATAACATAGTGCCACTACAACAAGTTAGACAAGAAATCATGCCAAATAAAAAAAGGAAAATCGGGGTTGACGACCTAACCATATATAATGAGAATATATAACCTTAATCCCCCATAATTCAAGCTTAGTCAATATATTCTTTCCGTGTTTAACCATAAAAGTGACCAAGTCCGATTACAAGATTACCAATAGTTTATCAAGGGAGATTTCCATATCAAGTTTCTAAATAAACCCGTAATTATTTGCAAAGGCACCATATACCACTACATGAGTTAATCCAACAATTAAAATAAATTCATAATCCAATTTACACCACAATGATGATATCAAGAATCAAGCCACCAAATAATCAAATCGTGTATAAGTTACCACAAAGCCTCTCTACCACAAAACCAACAAAAAGGCAATCTGTATAACCTACCATTCAAGGCCTCAAAAGGCACCATAAGAATGCTAAAATGATAACATTTTATATACAAAAACTCTATCGATGGAAAATGTCTATCCTAGATTCCACCAAAATCAAAAGTATAGGCCCGTAACATATGTTTAAATATCTATATAGTCCTCATGGACTGTTTATTGGTCGGTGAGTAAAATCTTGTACTCAAGGCAACCTCAGTACCCATATCCCTCTGAACCAACCTCCAAAACAACTAGGTAAACTTTGTGTCTCAATCAGATCTAACTGAAACTAGAACTCGATAAATCCTAACAACCTCACGAACATATAACTCAACTAGTCTCTCTGTACCTTAAAAAGAGTGCATCTACAAGAAATGAACTAACTTGAACAATCGATCTATGATGACCCAAATATAGCATGGCCTCTAGATATGCAAGGAATTCCTGGAACGAAGTCCATAGTGATCCACTCCCACTTTTGCTCAGGAATAAGGAGTCTATGCATATCACTACCTGATATTCAGTGATCAAAATTTCCCTGTTAAAAGTTAAAACATCGAGCACAAAAGGCGGTATATCTCTCCTCATTCCCTGCTACGATTAATGCTGCTTGAAGTGTCAATACATCCTTGCCACACTCGGATGGATAGAATATCTAGCGCAATGAGCCTCATGTAATAGAGTCTATATCAATGAACTAATTCTCAAAATAGCTAAGAAGCTATGAACCCATAACACACCATCACAATCCTTCACGGTACAATTGGAATAACCCCATAGAACCATTTTTCTCATCTGAACCATCAGGTATCCTCGTACTGAAGCTACTGAATCTAATGAAACAAGGACAAGATGGGCAACAATCTGCTCTAGCACTGAAATATCCAATAAAACAATCATTTTGGCCAAGTACTATATGTCCCAAGCCAATCGCCTCTCCAAAATGGAAATAGAAACTAGGCTACCCATAATAACCAACTTCCACCTCAAGGCATATAAAACCATAATAGCCTTGCCCGAGTTATAAAGATTGATCAAATCATAGTCCTTCATAAGGTTAATCCACCTCTATTTCCTCAGGTTAAGCTCCCTCTGACTCAGTATATACTGAAAGCTGTGGTGATCTGTATAAATCTCACAATGGACACCATGTAGATAGTGCCTCCTGCACTTAACTACAAAAACCAGCACCACTAACTCCAAGTATTGGGTGGGATAGTTGCACTCATGATCCTTCATCTGCCTTGATACCTAAGCTAGAATATGACCCTCCTACATCAAAGCACAACCCAACCCGATACTCAAAGAATCACAATATATATTATAGGGATGACCCTCAATTAGCAAGGCAAGAACTAGGGTGGTTAGCAACCCTTTTAGCCTAAAATATCTAGACTCGCACTCAGTTGACCATTTGAAGGGCACAACCTTCCACGTAAGTATAGTCAAGGGAGATGTGAAAGATGAAAAACTCTAAATAAACTGAGGATAATACCCAACCAACCCACAGAGACTACAAATCTCATTAATAGTAGTAGGTCAAGTCCAATCACACACCTCGACCACCTTTGTCTGATCAACACTAATGCCATCACCTAATACCATATAGCCCAGAAAGGAAATAAACTTGAGAAAAATGTCAAACTTTGAGAACTTGGTGTAGAGACGGTCAATCCTTAATGTCTGTAGTACTACCCTTAGTTGGTCCTCATACTCTACTAGACTTTGCGAGTAAACGAATATGTCATCGACGAACACGACCACAAGAGAGTCTAAAAAGGGATTGAATATATGATTCATCAAATCCACAAAGGTTGTAGGGAAATTAGCCATCCTAAAAAACATCACCAAAAACTCATAATGTCCATACCTCATCTGAAAAGTTTTCTCCGGGACATCCTCAGCCTGAATCCTCAACTGATTGTAGCCAAATTGCAAATCAATCTCAAAGAACACTATGGCACCCTATAATTGGTCAAACAAGTTATTATTATACTGTAGGGATACTTATTCTGAATAGTCACCTTGTTTAGTTTCCTATAATCAATACACATCCACAGAGACCCATCCTTTTTCTTTACATTTGACAAAGGGGCACCCCACGGGGACTTGAAAGATGGATAAAGACCCTACAACTAAACACTCAACTCTCCAAGCTCTACTAGGGCCATATGTTAAGGGGTGATAGAAATGGTCATAGTGCCCAACTCAACCTCAATAGAAAAATTAATAACACTCTCGGGTTGGAGGTCAAGAAAATCTGTAGGAAATAGATATACAAACTCACCAATTACTAGAAGAGACTCACAGGAGTGAGAATCAATGCTAAACATCTCTAACATAGGCCAAGTAGGAATGATAACCTTGAGAAAATTGCCTATGAGCCTATGAGCTTGAAAATAGGAATCAACCTGAATTAAAGAACATCAAGAGGAACCATGACACACTATTGGGGATACACCAGCCACAGATAAGGTCACCTTTTTGACATAGCAATCCAAGACTGCATGATAAGAGGAAAACCAGTCTATACTCAATATCATATTAAAATCCAATTTGTATAACTCAATCAAATCAACTGGAGTGTCAAAACCCTAAATAGTCTCCATAAATGACCTATATACCCGATCTACCACTTCAGTTGAACGCACTATTGTAGACATTCTCAAGGGTACTGGAAATAGCTCACTAGACGTGCCTACCCAAGCAGAAAAATAAATATATACATAAGATAAGGTGGATCCAGGGTCAAAAAATCAAGGATGAATTCCCACAACAAAGTAACATACCAGTAAAAACTGCATCTAAGGCCTCGTCCTCGACCTAATTTGGAATTGGATAGAGCTGACGACAACCTTTACCCTACTTAAGCTCAATACCTCTACCCCCTACTTCTGTTCCCTGGCCTCCTCCCATAGCTCTGTGAGTGGCTGGAGGTCCACCTTTAGCAGGTGGCACTGCCTAAAGTTGATAGAAAGGAAAAGTTATAGTCTGAGTAGCTCCCCACTAAGGGAAATCTCTAGTAAAATGGCCTCTATCTCCACGATCATTGAAACCCTATACAAAATGATCTCTAGCGGCGCAGTCTCTATAATAGTGACCCTCCCATCCACACTCATAACAACTACCTCTCTCTTTCTTTACTGTGGGGACTCTCAATATGGCTTTGTGAACCTGAAGCTAGGCTTGATGGGCTGGCTACCCAATCCCCTGTAAAAATTCTATAATGAATCTTTGTACTATCGGATGGTCTGACCTCTTTTACCTAGACCACGTCCTAAGGATTTGGACCCTAAAAATGCCCTAGTGGCAATGTCTCATCTTGCTACACCCTTAGGCCTGGTGAGCTAAAGCCTCCTTGCTACCGGCATGACCAAAGATTTACAGGAAGGTCCTCTACAACACTAACATTCACTCAACTTGACATCACAGGTCCAATTTCAACCTATACGCAAAGCATCAAATTTGCTCATCCTCAGACGGTATGAATTCTCCAGCATGCATAGAAATCTCCATAAACTAGGCCTCATACTCTTCTATGGTGATAACACCCTGGCATACGCCTATAAATCAAGCCTGCAATGTCGCTCGTGTGATTCTTGGCACATACTAGACCATGAAGACCTCTTAAAAATATTCCCAAGTCAGTAGGGCTGAACCTGGTGTCATACGATCTCTGAAGACTCACTATACATAGCTAGCTATGCCCTCAAGTAAATATGAAGTAAAGTCAGCTCGTGTATCTCCAATAACTCCAAAGTCCTCAAACTTTCCTCACATATAATGATAAACTCACTAGGATCCTTACCCTATGATTTTGAGAACCTAGAGGCTCTAATTGGTCTAACATCTTCTACACCTCTAAAGTGGGTGTAGTAGGAGAAGGTGTTGGTGGCATTGGTATTGGGGCTGTATAGTAAGTATGTAATAAAAAAGTAACCTCTAAATACATAAATGGTAAGAAGAACAGACACTAGCTACTACAAACAGAAAGGGAGTACAGGAACTAAATAAGTAGTTTAAGCACTACTGTCGCACCATAATAAACAATTATCTCATAGGACTGTAAAAGGCTATAGAAAATGTACCTGAACTCCAATTGAGTATACTATAACCAATGTGAAATTTTATGGTAATCACAAGTGGAAAGGCATGAAAGTGAATATAAATAATTTAAGAAAACCCTATTAACCCAAATGGCCCTCCATAAGACCATCAAGTAAAAATAAAAGAAACACACAAAAACCTACCTGATGCCCCATCCCTCAGGTAGGCACAAACAACACAACAAAACTCAATATGACTCCCCCTTAAGCCCATCATAAAAAACACGAGTGGAATAAATGGATAGGGGTACTGAAGAGTAAATCAAAATGTAGCCATCTCGCACCGTGAGGTCGACCATCAATGCTAATAGTGGGGTTTGATCCTTGGATGTTCTCAAAACCCAATCAATTACAGGGTCTGCATTAATGTCAACAGTATGAGACCTACACAGGAGGTCCATGCCATAATATCAAAACAATGGTCATGCCCAAGAAGTTTTGTGCCTTAATATCAATAGTGGCCAAGATATAATTCTTTGATAGTCAAAACATTATTCTGGTTATATACTGAAAATAGCGCCATACAACTAGGTGGTCATAGCATAAGAATACATGTAAGTAAGAAAATCCCTTTATAGTCATTAAGACAGAAAACTCCTAGTTTTTAGTTAAGTCTATTAATGCCTTTTTACCATGTCCCTAGGTCGCACCCCTGCTTGATCTACAAAGCTTAATATGTAATATGCATGATCGCGGCACAACAATAATAATAAAGGAGAAAACAACAGACTAGGATCGGCCAAAGGCCAACAACGAGGAACTCAACTCACTCACCAGTCATATAATGGCTCATTAACCAAATAGAGTCCAAGGCCTGAAAAGTCTAGACAACAACATACAACCCAACACCCTCTACGTTCCTCCATGGGACCCCTAATAGTAAGTAAACAAAAGATAAATTGTTAAAACAAGACTTCATACCTAACAACAATCCCACACGACAAGCCACACCACACAAGTATTCTAAAATAACCAAGTCTAAAAAAAAGTAAACCTAGCCTAGCTAGCTGCCGACAAGAATCCTCAAAAAGAGTACAACAACGGCTCGAAGCTCCAAACACTATCAAAATCACCCAAAACTATTATATTATAAATCTAAAGATCCAAATATGAATACTGGAATTCATATTTCCAAGTGAAATTCGGGCTGAAAAAAGGGCCCGCGGGCCCAACAACCTCAAAATACAGTACAACAAACACCCATGTGCTCCCTAAACGTACACGAACAATCCCCAACAATTCCCCTAAGAAGAAGAACCTAGAATGGTTAAGAATTTGAGATAGAAAAACTAAATTTATAGTTGGAGTTCATCTCCCAACTGCTAGAACTGATATTTATAGGCAATATTGTGTTTGTGTTCGCGTCCAAGTACCTCGCGATAGTAACCTAGAAGGTCTTAAGTCAATGCTATCACTCAAACATACAGCACAATTGTGATGAACCATTTCCCTAAAGCACGCGATTGTGATGAACTAGAAACTAACCCTACATCATTCGCGACCCAAGGAGCGTTATTTTGCAAAATACCTGGATTTGGAAAACATTATACATCAGCTGAATTTTACAACAAGGGATAAAACTTAAAATAGAGTAAAACAACAAAAAATCAAACATGCATATTAGATGAGATAATAACTCTACTATCCCAAAATCATCATTTTAGAGCTAATGGAAGTGTTAGAATTCTAATTCGCGCTCTAATCACCAAAAAGTCTCCCAGTCTCCAAAATGAACTTGGACTTAACTAAATTTCAATAGAATATATCAAACTCACAACGAACACCCCGGGACACGAAGTTAATGCCCAACTAGACCAAAGTCGGCGTTACAGAGCTAAAGGAACTATT
>JBDJHY010443041.1:0-17722 GCA_039654485.1 Withania somnifera | reverse complement strand
TACTAACAGTCTTCCGGCTTAAGGCTTCTGAAACCACATTCGCTCTACCAGGATGGTTCAGAATATTGATGTCATAACCTTTCAAGATCTCGATCCATATCCTCTATCTAAGATTGAGCTCCCTTTATCTAAGAATATATTGAATACTATGATGATCGGTGAAAATATCACAATGTACACCGTAAAGGTAATGCCTCCAGATCTTGAGTGCAAAACTACCGCAGCCAACTCTAAGTCATGGGTGGAATAGTTGTGATTGTGAACCTTCAAATAAGTTGAAGCATACACAATAACTTTACCCTATTGAAACAACACACCTCCTAACACAATACCAAGGGCATCACAATAAACTATATATGGATGGTCCTCAACTGGAAGTGTCAATACCGGTGTTGACATGACAACTCTTATGCCTCAGAAAGCTGGACTCAAAATCCTCAAACCATTAAAAAGGAACACCTTTCTGGTTTAGTCTAGTCATAGGAGCTTATACAAAATAAGAACCCTGCATGACTAGTTTGTAATATCTATCTAACCCAACAAAGATATAGACCTTAAAAGGAGTAACAAGTCAAGGACAATCACATATGGCTGAAACCTTTGCTGGATCAACACTAATTCCAGTTGGAGATACAACATGCCCATGAATGCAACAGAATCTTATACTAAAGCTCACTTTAATAACTTTGCATAAAGCTGCTCAGTCCTCAAATTCTGGACGAAAACTCTCAAAGGCTCCTCTTTCTTCTCACAACTCTAAGAATAAACTAGGATATCATAATTAAACACAATCACAAAGGAATCGAGATACGGTTCACAAACTTTGGTCATAAAGTCCATAAATGTGATTGGGGCATTTGTCAGCCCAAATGACATAAACATGAACTCTTATTGTCCATATCGAGTTAGAAAAATAGTCTTCATGATGTCACCAGGCTGAATCTCGGTTGGTGATAAACCTACTCAATTCAATCTTTTAGAACACCGCAGCACCTTGAAGCTGATAAAAAAGGTCATTAATCTGCGAGAAAGGATATTTATTCTTAATAGTAACCTTATTCAACTATTTGTAGTCAATGCACATACACATGTCCTATCTTTCTTTTTCACAAATAACATTGGAGCTCTCTATGATGAAACACTAGGGCGGATGGAGCCTCTAGAAATCAAATCTTAAAGCTTAACATTAATCTCTCGAAGCTCTTCTAGAGCCATGCGATAAGGTGTAATAGCAATAGGTCTAGTGCTCGGCTCAACCTCTATAGAAAAATAAACCACACACTCGGGTGGGAGGCTAGTAAACTCATTAGGGAAAACATTAAGGAACTCTCTAACAACGAGCACATACTTGGAGGAAGGAGGATCAACACTAACATCATGAACATAGGCTAAGTAATAAGTACAACCCCTGGATAAGAATCTACTGGCCTGTACACTGGATACCACTGGCACCGGAGAGCGGATTATAGGACCCTACCACACCACAGGAGACATACCAGGCATAGATAAGGTCATGGTCTTGCAAAACAATCCAGGACCGCATGATTGGGGGGTAACCAATCCATGCCTAGAATCATATCAAAATAAATCATGTCCAGAGTCACAAGATCATCCTGCATGTCAAACCCCCAAACAGTCACAACGCAAGCTAGGTGAATTCGATCCACCACTATAGGCTCACCAACTGGTTTCCACACTCACGGGCATAGACAAAGGCTCACATACAACACCTAAATGGGGCATAAAGTACAATACACATAAGAGTACATAGACTAGGGTCACACAATACCAAGGCTGGATGGTGACAAACAAAAAGCATACCTGTAACTACTATATCAGAAGCCTCTGCTCGGGCTCTATCAAGTATGAAATAAAATTAATGGTGCCCTTCTGACCTCTTCCTCTTCCCCTTCCCACCACGACCACCTCAGGTTGTTGCCCGACTATCTGTAGCCATGGTGATACTATCTGTAGAGGCTCGCCGATCTATATTTCTAGATGAATGGACCGGCACCATCAAAAATCTCTAACAAAGTGATTCATCTCACCACACTCAAAACAACCATGATACCTGCCTCAAAATGAATAATCAATTGACCTACATCATCCACCACAACTTTGAACCCCAGTAAATACGCCTCTGGTACGCTGGCTACTCTGAACGCCGATGGATGATAGTAAGGAGGCTTGAAATGGTCTAATAGGTTATCCCTGATACCGCTACTGTGGATGTTGCTACTGAGGTGCACTCCTTCTATGCCATGCTCTGGAGGATCGAGATCCACTAAAATCGCCCTAGGGTGTTGCCACTTGCTGTCTCTCCCTTAAGCCAAGCAACGATGCCTCTCCATAATATGGGCGTGATCAACCACTAATAATAATGGAATGCCCTATACAAGTAATAACTCAATGTATGCCTATAACTCTAGTCTCAATCCAGCTACAAAGCGGCAGACCAACTCAGTATCTGTCAGCAGAATAGCAGCCCCATGCCTCAACAACTATATTAATTAAGCCTCATAATAAGGATTGTCATTAATCCCTGCTGCAACTCGATGAAGCAATTTTTGGGTTCCTCACGAACACTCTAGGGAACATACTAAGCGATAAAGACATCCACAAACTGACTCTATTCCATAGGTGCGTACCCTACTGGTTTTATCTCTCTATATGACCTCCACCAGGTTTTAGCTCGCCCCTCTAACTAATATCCAATGAAATTGACTATATGTGTCTCTCTCAATCCTAAAGTTTGTAGCCTCTCCTCACATTCTACAATAAACTTATAAGGATCTTGTCTATAATCACCATGAAACCTCAAGGGACTCATACGTATGAAATGACCAAGCATTTTTGGTCATCTGAAGTCATAATAGGAACTGTAGGATTAGGTTGGGTCAACGACTAAACTGCCGGTACCTTTGGAATAGGCTATGGAGGAGGAACAGTAGCTGACACTGGCATTGGATGACCTGGAGGAGCTGGGGCTCCCTGCTGAAGTCCAACCCTCATCAGCAGGTGTTCCACCAAACATAGTAGTCATACTCTGCAACATATACCTAAGTGCATCAACTGAAGGTATTTGTATCTGTGCTAGAGGTAGATCTATAGGTGCAGGATCATTCGGCTCAATTCTAGCCTAGCCTAACCCACAGGCTCTGGATATACCTCCTCCCCTAATTGGAGCTCTTTATAGAGGCGGAGGAGCATTATCACCTCTCAGTGCTGACATCATACTAACCATATGTCAAGGAATAAAACAAAGATGAATAACCACGAAAGCAGTGGGAAGTTAGCATGAAAGTGTTAGCAAGAATCAACCCTATAAAAGAGCAATGTACCTCCTAAAAATAGGACAACAGATGTCTACTTACCGATCAGTAGTTCTACCAGACTCCTACTCCTATATTTAGAAACACCCATGAACTTAGAGCTCTTATACCACTCTGTCACAATCCAAAATTGAGTTGTCATGATGTCAAGATCTTACCTACAGATAAGCCTAACCGTGGCTCAGAGTAAGAAACGGTGGGCCAGTATCAAGAACCCCAAAAAAAGGAAAGGAGAAGTAAAAGTAGGACATAACAATACACAACTAAACATAACTCCCAAACTCGGTATCATATTGTAAAGCATTTATGTAAAAAAAAGTAAAAAATGCAACCCACTATGGGGAAAAACTACAAAAAAATAATCCAGGACCCAACAAGTATAACTCGTGTATTGAAGGAAAACCAGTCAGTAAAGAAGCTAACTACTCACCGAAATATCCTGGAGCCATACAATCAATCTCGTACAATCACGTTCGCTCTTCTATCTCATACTAGGATCTACATCACAAGAGATACAAAAGTGTAGCATGAGTACCAAAACTACGGGTACCCAATAGGCATCATAGGAAGGCCGGAAAAAAATAAGCATGAGCAAGGTAAAAAGTGATCCACAGCAAATAGGACAGTGAGACATAATGAATAACAGAAACATGATAACTACAACAACAACTAGTAAGTATAAATAAGAGTTACTATCAGGGTGTAAGCCATAAAACCTGGGCCATAAGAAACTCATAAACAACACAATGTGTACCTGGAGCTCAACATGACCAACAGAAGAAAGGATCAACAAAAAAGTGCAAACTATCAATAAACTAAGCTAATAACAAATACAACAAGTGCAGGAATAGTACCAATCAAACATAGAGGGAACCAAACAAATTCTACTAGCAACCAAACCTGTTCAGCACCTCATTCTACTGGTAGGTACACTAAAGCAACCAAGTAACCCAACAGGTTCTCCCCCTTAAGCCCTGAAGTGTAAAACCAAATGCAAAAGAATGCAATACATAGGGTGTTGAAAAGTACCGTACGCACCCTCCCTGATAGAAGACTCTATCAGGAGTGGACCCACGAAAGCTTCTCCATATACTTACCCAACCTACCCTAGTATTCCCCTCCTCTGGCCATACAGCATACCCCATACATGGAGAACTAGGTTGGAGGTTCGTGGAGAGATCTAATCTCACAATCAAAAATCCTCGTAAAAGCCAATCATGCCATAGCCATCTAGGCCAGAAGGTAAAAACTTAGGCTTAGTCCATATATCATATCTCAGTGGAAACTCAAATATAGCCATGTATGCAAGGTACAATCTCAGTAAAAACCAACTGCCAACCTTTAGGAAATGTCTAGACATCATAGTGATAGTGAGAAAATAGTTTGAATAATATGAGAAAAAAGCTACATAATGCTCAGAGGCAGTCATGGATAGTATAAATATGTTTAAGAAATCAATTTCTCATTATTATCCTTTCAAAAGTAGTTACCCTTTAAAAAGTTTAATGTATGCTCATCACACAAAAATAGTTAGTGGCTAGACTAGTCTAAGGTTGCTAACTAGAATCCATAGGTTGGCTACCGAACCTAGTCAAGAGATGTATCCATTCCTATCCCAACTATGATACCAAGCCTCGCGTAATCATACTAAGATTTCACAAAGTCCTAGAAGGTGGATGTCAAGGACCAAACACACACCCGTATGGGGGAAATTACATAGCCATCATAGCTCAGTCCAATACAACCCACTCATAGCTCGCAGCTGGCTTGGGTGTGATATCAACACTTATGACTGCCAACAACATAACAAAGTTGCAACTAGATATATGTGGCCCAAAGGGGACAACCCAGATCTAATCAGACATAAAACCTCAGGTAAAACACATAATAAAAAGCCTACCAAGATCGACTCTAAAACCACCAGCCTAAATTCAGGGGATAGCTTCTAAGATCTAATCACTAGTATAATCCCTTACCCAGCCTCACTATGGTATGAGTCAGCATATAACAATAAACATCAAAGGTGTTAATCTTCCCCCATCCATACTATATTTTAGAGTCAGCAAAAACACACAGGTAGGGCAATATAGCCCAGGGCAAGTAATTAAGCTACAAGCTAGCTAAGTAGGCCATGGGCCGAAAGAATACGCATATTGTGGCCCGACTAGTAATCCTATCCCTAATCTGGCACTTTACCATATAAATACTACACAAATATACAATCTGAAGAAAGTAGACCGTAGCTTACTTGGATTCTGCTAATGTCCTCGAAAGCATGCCTAAATATCCAAAAATCATGTAAGAAGATCGAAATCACATAAGCTTGCAAAAACATTACCCAAGTGTCAATATGAGTAAAACATGACCCATATTATTATATAAATAGAAGGATCAAAATACAAACTAAAATTGGGTCCGTAAACCCGAACATCTCAAAAGAAGGAAATATTTAAACCAATACGTAAAGCAACACCCATACATCATATGGTACAAAATAGGTTTTAAAATCATAGTAAAACATAAAGATATAAGCCGTACAAACTTTATACAATAAGGAAACATCGTTAAAATAGAAAAACTAAAGAACTCCCCAGTAGAAATGATTGTAGAACTACCTTGATACGATTCCACGGAGTAAAACTCAAGGAATCATCCCTAATATACCAATTTGCTATTAAAAAGGAGAAAGAATTACTGAACTTTCATCAAAATAAAGAAAGTAAGGTATATATAGTCTTTCCAGGTCCTTTTTGCAATCGCGGAGAAGAACCACATGATCGCGACCCCAAATTCCCTAGCCTTCGCGATCGCGGCCCACCTCCATGTGCTTGCAATGAGCAAGGGTCCTGGACTACACCAATTGTGACCCAGTCTAAACGATCGTGAAGCTTTGTCCCCCCCTCCCCCCCCAAGCCAACTTTAAATTTAACTAAATGAGGTTCATAATGAACAAAGATCAATTTCAATGTTCCATATAAGAAATCTTCATTTAACCAATATTTTGGACTCAACAAAAATGAAAAAAATAACATTCGGGATCATATGAACTAAGTGAGCCTCAAAGAAGATATAATTAAAAAGGAATTACACTATAACAACTCATAGGGATCCAATATATCAATCTCATCAAGTGATAAACAGCTTAGGCAGTTACAGGGACGCTCTAAGTATGATAGCCGCAAAACCATGAAAAAAGATCTTGAGGGTCGTTACACTAAAACACCTATACAAATATCTAGTTACTATAATAGTATTATTCTGAATAATTAAACACTAAGTACATCATAGAACACAAAAACATAAAGAAAGAAAGAAAACAAGCGTAGAAGTTCTCCAAACTCTCTCAAGCTACGGTTCTCCAACCTCCAAGGTTACAACACAAAGTGCCATTTTTTAGGGAAATGACTCCCTTTTAGGTATTCAGTATTATTCAGCGGTGGATTCGGTTCGTCCCCACATCCAAAATATGCTTATGAAATATGTAAATTTCAAATGTTCAGGTATTCTATTTCAAGCTTGTAATTGATTTAAGTTTATAAATTGTGGTTTTTATTGTGTTCTTGATATTTAAAGAATGAATTACATGATTTTATATTTCTTATGAACCTGTACAAGTTGTTGTGGACTAATATTAAACTCAAACGCTCTTATGAATATATATATATACACACATACATATTTAAGTACTAGTTAATTTAAACCTATGAAATAAGTTTAGACGCTTGCATCAAGATTAAAAAGTATAGTTCACTTTATAGTTCTTCAAGAGAATAACTAACATAATTTTAAATATTTACAGCTAAACAAGAAAATTTTCTAGTTTATGCATTATCCTCAAGATTTAGAATGTTATGAGCCTGAGATACATATATCTCAGTTTTGGGAAGATTATCTTGCACCAAGAGGAATTCTGTTACAAGTACCTAAATTACTCAATTGTATTATCAGTAAGACAACCTCCAAATGTCTTAAAACCCAAATTTGTTTGCCTCCAAGTGGAATATCCACCAAATGGCTTAAAATAGTACATTTTATAATGTAAAATTTAAGGGAACTCACCAGATGGGGTCAAACATTGGATATCATGACCTTACATGATATATGTTGGTTATGAGAAATTCTCATATGTTCTTGATTGAAATATCTATACCTTATCATGATTTTAGTAGTTATAAATTCTTTAGAATGTCATCCAGTTATTAAGATTTTTGCATGACTTTTACCATTTGAGTGTCATTCCAATTATAATACTTCAGATAATATGACATGTCATATGATCCTAGAATTTTAGCTTTCTTAACCTGTGCTACAAATTAAGCATGTTTCCAAACTTGATTGACAAATTATGGCAGATCTATTGGTCTTCACCTCTTAGTGTTACAGTATTTACTAATCTCATCTTGTGGTCATTATATTTATTGTTAACGATTATGTTGCTGACCTGCATACCAATATATTCATGTACTAACTTAATTTTACTCTACATGTTTTTTCCATGTAGACTTTGGAATGTAGGGTCAATGATCATCTATCAGATGTTCTGTAGCTTTTGAGTACTAGTAGCAGTTGGTGAATCCTTATCTTCCGAGGATATTTTTATTATGAGTTTTCATACTTAATACTTTATCATTTCATTTTCCTTATTAATTTTATATTGGGGCTTATCCCAGTAACTCCTCCTGACAAGAATAGATGGTTTTTGGACATAGACATAGAGTCAATACATAATTTCAATATTTGCATCGTGGGCCCTTAATTTGACTTCCATTATTCATGATATTATTTTAGCATACTTAGCTTGACACTTTACTTTTTCTTCATGGTTATTCATGATTGATAGTGTATTAATGATCCAAGGGTTAGCTCAGGTCACTTGTGACTCCTAAGTACCATGTTCTGTCTAGAGGTAGCCTTAGGACATGCCAAAATTGGTATCAGAGTACTAGTTCAAGAGTTCTAGAATGTATGGAAACCGTGTTTTGTAGAATCTCCTTACTAGGTGTGAAACACGCCAAACTTATAACAGAGAGGCTACAGGGCCTTTAGGAAAAGTCTACCTCTTTCTTTTTCAAATTCATGTGATAGAGTTTTGCTCTATGAGTTTAATATAACTTGTGCTTTATCTGTATAATCCTAATCATGATGCCCAAGATATCTTTAGCTCAATAGGATACCACCAGCAATGGAGCATAGTTTAACTTTTTTTATTCCTACCAATGCCCTGCAGACCCAAAATAGAACCCTTTCTCTGACTCAACTAGAGATTTTTCCAGCCCTAGCTCCATCTCCTTAGAATTAGACCACCTCACTCAGAATGCAATTATTCCTGAGGTCTAACCTCCCACTATAAAGGCTACTCATATTGATTTTAAAAGTTCCATTCATCAGTTGGTCATAACTCAGTCCTCACAGCAAAATCAGTTAGCCAACCACCCTAGTACTCAGTTTCCTTTATAGGGTTCCAAATTTAGAGAGATTTTGAGGATGTGTCCTCTTGATTTCATAGGGTCCAAGGTTGAATAGTATCATTAATGTTTTATTTATGAGCTTTTGATATATTTTTTTGTGTTATGGTTGTTGAATCCATTAAGGGGTTGAACTATCTTCCTACTAATTAAAGGATGTTACACATTTGTAGTTCCAGCAATAGCAAGAAGTTAGAGGTAAGAATGATGTTTTTGTAGAGTGGTATGTATGTATAATACCTTTCTTGCTCACTTTTCTCCCTTTGAGTTGAGAGAAATGAAGGAAGATGAGTTCATAAGTTTGGAGTAGGGACCCATGATAGTGAAAGAATATGAGTTGAACTTCACACAGTTAGATATATATATGCTTCTAGTATGGCCACTGATATAAGGGATAGGATGAGGAAATTTGTAGTAGGGTCTATCAAGTTTGTAAGGAAAGAGAGCAAGGCTGTATTGCTCAATTCAAGCATGGACATCTCTAAGCTGAAGGTGCAGTGTGTTAAGGATGATAAAGTGAAAGACAAAGAAGAGTACTAGAATAAGAGAGATAAGTCAACCCCTCAGGGTTACGATCAGTCGAATTCAGGTACGAAGTACTCCTTTCAGCAAAGATCATGTAGACCTACCTAGTCTATAGCTAGTACTCTGCCCCCCAGGCCATAAATAATTAAAATTTCAAAAAGCATCTCTCACAGTCTCGGGGAAGTGTTTCTAGGGGTTACTAAAATACTCTTTGCAACAACTGTGAGTTCCTAGGGAGAATGCAGGTTGGTTAGTAATTGATGTAATAGTTGCAACCAAGTAGGCCATATATGGAGGGACTGCCTAAACATCAGATATGGAAATATGGGTAATAGATCTCAGATGCTTAGACAGCCCGAGAAAAATCCTCTAAAAGAACATAGGGTTCAGAGGGGATCTACCTCCAGCACTTTAGGCACCCAACATCATAACAGAGTTTATGCACTTGGTACCCATCAAGATTAGGAAATATCTCTAGATGTTGTGATTGGTGTGTTATATGTTTTTTGATGTTGCTGCCTTTATTGATCCAGGTGATATACCCTTTCCTTTATTACTCCTTGTGTTGCATGTAAATTTGATGTTATTCATGAACAAGTGAAAAAACCTTTCTCAATCTCTAATCCACTTACTGACTCTATAGTTGGAAGATGTGTCTACCATAAGTTCCCAAACTCAATCCTTCATAAAATTATTTTATATCGCTTAGTATAACTCGACATGTTAGAATTTGATGTCATTCTTTACATGGATTGTTTTCACTAATGTTATGCATCATTTGGTTGTCAAACTAGAGTAATAAAGTTTTAGTTCCCATATGAACCAGCCTTAGAGTGGTCAGGTAGTCAAGCAATGTCTGAAGTTTATTTTATTTCATATCTTACGATAAAAAAATTATTTTCTCAAGGTTCAATATACTATTTAGTTATATTAGGGGTTTCAAACCTGAGACTCTCAATCTTCAGTCAATCCATGTAGTAAAAGAGTCTCAATATGTTTTTCCTAAGGATCTACCCGAGGCCCCTCCAGATAGGTAGATGACTTTTATATAGACCTTCTTAATGATACTCAGTCTATCTTAGTCCCTCCCTATAGGATGACCCTAGAAGAGCTAAAGGAGTTAAAGAAAACATAATTGAAAGACCTTCTTGATAAAGGATTTATCTAACCTACTATATCACCTTAGGGTGCTCTAGTTCTCTTTGTCCAAAAGAAGGATGATTCCCTTTGCATGTGCATTGATTACAGACAAATGAAAAAGTCACAATTAAGAAAAGTATCACATCTCAAGGATTGATGACTCGTTTGACAAAATTCAAAGGGCAATCCATTTCTCAAAGTAGACCTCAGATTCAGTTATCATTAACTCAAGGTTTGGTAGTGTGACATCCTAAAGAGATCCTTAGGGACTCGGTATGGTAATTTCAAGTTTGTTATTTTATCTCTTGGACTAACTAATTCTCCTACAGATTTTAGGGATTTGATGAACATAGTGTTCAAGTCTTATCTTAACATATTTGCGATAGTATTCATAGACTATATTCTGGTTTACTCCAGAAGTAAGATGAGCATGTAGATCATTTGAGAATAATATTAGACTCTTTAGGATCAGCAACTATATGTTGAGTTTTCAAAGTGTGAATTTTAGTTGAAGTTTGTTGCTTTCCTCAGACACATTATTTCTAGTAAGGGAATTCAGGTGGATGCTCAGAAAATATAGGCAGTGAAATATTGGCCTAACTTACCACCCCTTCTAAGATTCAAAGTTTACTGCACCTTTGACCAGACTAACTCGTAATAAGGTTAAGTTTTAGTAGTTAGACAGTTGTGGGAAAATCTTATAAACTTATTTGACTTCCACTTCATCGTTAACCCTACCATATGGTATCAATAGCTTTATTGTCTATTATGATGCCTCCTGAGTTGGATTTGGATGTGTTCTTATGAAAAATAGTAAGGTAACTACTTATGCCTCTGGGCATCTTAAGCTACATGAGAAGAATTATCCAACTTATGAACTTGAGTTACCACTAGTTTTTTTCCTTTAAGATTTGGAGGCATCACCTTTATGGGGTTTGTATAGATATTTTCATAGATCATAAGATTTTGATATATGTATTTAGCAAGAAAGAGATAAACCTATGTCAGATAAGATGGCTTGAGCTTTCAAAAGATTATCATATGACAGTACTTTACCATCTGAGTAAGGTCAATGTTGTAGCAGATGCTCTCAGTAAAGTGTCCGTGGGTAGTGTGGCTTACATAGATGATAGAAAGAAAGAGCTAGATAGATATGTACAATGGATTTCTCAATTAGGTGTTTGGTTGATTTAAAAAATAATGGAGGTTTGGTTGTGCAGAATGCTTTAGAGTCTTCATTAGTGGTTGAGGTGAAAGAAGCCTAAGACAGAGATCTAGTGTTGCACCAGTTGAAGGGTGCAGTTGAAAAGAAGAATGTACAGGTTTTCTAAAATGGGGTAGATAGTGTGCTCAGGTATCAAGGTAGATTATGAATTCTAGATATTAACAGACTAAGAGAGAAAATATTTGTAGATGATCATGGTACAAAGAATAGTATACATCCTAGTGCCACCAAGATGTACCAAAACCTAGGAGAGGTATATTAGTGAAACTACATGAAGAAGGATATAGCTAAGTATGTGGATAAGTGTTTCAACTACCAACAAGTCAAAGGTAAGCACCAGATCCTAGAGGTTTGAATCAGAACCTCACCATTCCATCTTACACATGGGAAGTTGTAAATATGGACCTTATTACAGGCTTACCACGTATCAAGGATTAAGATGATTCATTTGGGTGATTTTGGATAGGATGACTAAGTTTTCTCACTGTTTTCCAGTAAAAGATAACTCTAAAGATAAAGATTATTCCAGACTCTACATTAAGATAGAGTCCCTCAGTTCATGTCCTAATTTTAGAGGTCATTCCAAAAAGGTATGGGAGCTAAGGCAAATCTTAGTATAACCTTCCATCCACAAACAAAGAGCCAAATAGAGCAAATAATTAACCTTTGAAGATATGTTGAGGGCTTGCATCATCGGCTTCAAAGGAAATTGGGATGAGAAATTTCCTTTAATTGAGTTTGCAAATAATAATAGTTATTGTTCTAGCATCTAGATGGAACTCTATGAATCTTTGTATGGAAGGAGATTTAGGTCTCCCATTAGGTGGTTTAGGTGTGTGACGCAATAGTTATAGGTATAGAGTTAATTCATGAGACCATACATAAGGTTCAACTAATCAGGGAGCATTTGAAAAAAAACTCAAAATCATAAAAAAAATCCTATGCAGGTGTAAGAAGAAGCGACCTTGAGTTCAAGGTTAATGATTGGATATACTTGAAGGTTTTTCCCAATAAGGGAGTTATGAGATTCGGGAAGAAGAAAAAGCTTAGCCCCTTATACATAGGCCACTACCCAGATCTTTAATAGAATAAGAAAGATTGGCCAAACTTGATCTTCTAGAAAAAGTAGCAGCAGTTTATCCAGTGTTCCATATCTTTTTGCTAAATAAATACATAAGAGATCCTTTAGTGATTATTCTGATTGAGAGTATTAAGATAAGAAAAAGTGTTTCATATGAAGAAGTTCCAGTTGAGATCTAAGATAGACAAATTTGCAAACTACGAAACAAAGAAGTTGCTTTAGTCAAGGCTTTATGGATAAATCAGTGTGTTGATGGTGCTACATGGGAAGCCAAAGAAAATATAATAGAGAAGAACCCACACATTTTCCCTTCCAGCTCAGAGGAAACTCAAGGTGAACAAATTCCTTTATCTTTCTTCTATATCTCATATTCTCATGTTAGCCTTATCATGTTTCTCATGTATATAGTCATGTCATCATATTCATGTTTAGTAATTTTCAGTGTTAGTCTAGTTTAGTGTCTCATGTTAGTTAAGTTTCAAGATCAATTCTTAGTCTTAGTTTCTAGACTTAATCATGTTCCATCCTTCTCCTTCATTCGAGGATGAATGATCTCAAGAGAGAGATATTGTAACATCTCAACTTTGCATATGTTTTTAAATCATTCTTAGACTTGGTAATTTGATATTACAATGATTCATTGAAGTTGTAGCTTGTGATTATGGTTGTAATGGGTGATTTGATATTTATCAACCCTCAAGGAAGTATGAAGTTGATTTGGGATCATCCCATATTAACAAGTGATTTTGGATGTTTTAAAACCATTAACATGTCACTTTTGGAAGTCCTCTGTGTTGGAAAATGTATCACCTTTTTTAAGAATGCATAGAGGAAAGTACTGCATCAAAGACTGATCCATACATGCCATGTTTGGGATGTGTCTATGTTCACTGACATGCCACGTAGGTGGTACGTTTTAGTGTAATTTTATCTGGTTTTCACCCATTTTAGTAAGAATATTTAGGTCCTTTTCCCCTACTATTATGTGATTCAACAATGTTATTTTTCACTCTTAATACACCTAGAAAAATATCTAATTCCTATACTACCCTTATTCTAAACACTTACACACTAATCAAATCATAGAACATGAGAACAAAAAGAAAGAATTTAATTATAAAAGTTCTCCAACCTCTTTCATGCTAGGATTCTCCAACCTCCAAGGTTTCAACTCCAAGTGTTGTTGGATTTCATTCATCCCCACGTCAAAAACTATGTTAATGAAATATTTATATTTCAAGTGCTCAAGGCTAGGTTTTCAATATTAAATTAATAAAATTATGGTTTTCATTGTATTCTTAGTACTTCAAGAATGAATTACATGATTATTATATTTCGTATGAACCTGTATAAGTTGCCTTGAATTAATGTTGAACTAAAGAACTTTCATGATTATTTTCCCAAGTGGTATATGGTTTCAAGATGTATATTTTCAATTAATGGTCATGAAACCATATTAGACTCAAGTATATAAAAAAATAAAGATTGTTCAATTTACAGAAATTCATAAGCATAACTAACATAATCTCATATAATTACAGTAAAATAAGAAACTTTGCTAGTTTATGCATTATCCTCAAGATTTGGGATATTATAAGCCTAAGTTATATACATATCATTTCTGCGAAGATTATGTATACCATTAATAGGAATGTGAGTTTCAAGTACCTAATTTCTCAGCTATGCTTCCAACATATGATAGGATCCAAGTGGCTTAAAAACCCAAATTTTATTGCCTCTAAGTGGCATATCCACCAAGTTCGTTAAAATCATTATATTGTTTATACCTTTGCAAAGTTTAAGGGAACTCACAAATGTGGGTTTAAACATTGGACTTCATGAACTCACATGATATATTCCATGTAATGTGTTGTACTTAACTTAATCTTCCAAACCTATTATAAGGTTGATTAAACTGAAGAGTTATTCACAGATGACCACGAGTTTGGACCACTACATATAGGGTGGCACTCCACTAGTCGTGAGGTCCATTCGTAGTGTGACACCTAATATTTTATTATTCTGTTAATTCCCTATGATTTAAAATTATGACTCGTGATATGAAGATCAACAATTCGTTCTGTTGAGTCATGCTTTGAGTTTCAAAAGATTGATTTTTAGTCCAGTTCCCACGATTCCACTACACAAGTCATGAGATGGCACATTAGGACTTGTGGTATGACCTCATAGGATAAGGTTTAAATTCTAGTAACAAAGGTACAAACCACGATTCGACCATGAGTCATGGAATGGCACTTAATGAGTCATGGAGTAGACTCATGATCTGCTCTCGCTAGTTTCCAAGTATATTACTAAAGGGACATTTCCTAATTTTCTAGGATCGTTTCACTTAATCCGATGTATTTTACATCTTTAAAAGGGGTAATATAAGTATCCTAAACACTTTATTTCATTCATTCATCACTAAAGCAAATCTAAGTTAGGGTTCTTTTCAGCATTTTCTCTCTAAGTTCAAGAAGAGGATAGGGTTTCTCCTTCAAGGTGCAAGCAAGATTCTCCAAGTTTTAGGTATATGGGTTATGAGAAAGGGTATTTTCACCCTTGAGACAAATCCCATCATGTCTTTTGGTTCATGCTATAACATAGATTCCTAAAGTGGATCCCCAAGTTGTTGATTTTGACAAAATTTCATATTTTCACATACATGATCTTTATCATGATATTTTCATGAGTTTATGACATTATAGCTTGGGAATTTAATATTTTATTATTGAAGTATGATTAGCATAATTTTCTCTAAAATTTGAAAGTATGATCAAGGTCATGGTTAGAGTCCTTATATGGAAAGCATATGAATTTTTTATGATTGGGTAAACTTACCAAAAATGGTTGTCAAGGTTCACGATTTGGTAAGTTGTAAGGTCAATAATGTGTTTTATGATTCTTATTAGGTTTTAAAGTAACAAACTGACGATTTTCTTTTAGAGTCTAAATTTGGTTCATGAGTCAATTCACTCAAAAAAAATTTCAAGTATAAGAATGAGAAAGTGATATGGTAGAGACATTAAAAAGTTCATGAGCTCATGGGCCCTTTTATGGTCA
The DNA here is from genome assembly GCA_039654485.1 of Withania somnifera. NCBI lineage: Eukaryota > Viridiplantae > Streptophyta > Magnoliopsida > Solanales > Solanaceae > Withania > Withania somnifera. Next base: position 1,891 of record JBDJHY010443041.1, on the reverse strand, counting down.
AGACAGATTGAATGAGTGGCAGTTTCTTCATAGTCAGTTTTAGGAATAGTATTAGCACAAAGAGGGTTCAGTTGACTTAAATCAAATTCCATAACCTGTGTCTCCAAACATGGGAAGTTCATGTCTTATTATGGTGTTTATAGTCTATGGATTAGTGTATCCACTAGGAGATAGTTCATGGCTCTTACTTTGTATGTTTGATACCCTACATAACATAAGGATATATGTTAGACCTCATAGTCATGTGCATGAGGAATGTCAATTACAGAACATCCTAGGTCAGTCAAGGTCATTCATGTGTGAATTTGAGGTGAAAGTATCTTTTGACTAAACTATATTTATTTCTTGGTTACAACTATTGAAACTTGCATTTTTTTTTACTTTAATTGAGAAAGTATTTGAAGATGGTAGGCTGATAGTATTTTTCACGCATTTCATAATGATTAAATGTTTTACTGCTTTATATAGCTTGTTTTTTCCTTACTCATATATTTAGTACATTTCACGTATTAATCGCATACTTTCTATGTTTTATGTTAACCCCCATGCAGGTCCTGCCAACCATCCAGATGCTTGCAATTGACTTGGATTAGCATTCATAGGTGTTAATAGAGTGGTGAGTCCATATTTCTTTGGGGACATGGGAGATGGAGATTTAGCCTTTTATTTTTTCTAGACATAGACTAGTAGTTTTATTCTTTATTTTTGTAAATACTAGCTAGGAATGTTTTTCTAGCAGTACACACTTAGCGCATAGTGGCTTTCAAGCAGATTTGTATTATTTGTGCATATTAAGTTTTTTATTACTCATATATATATCTGCTCTAAGGTCCACTTCTTTAGATATAGTATTTAGCATTTCTTCCGTCACGTTTTGGTGAGGAGAGCTAGGATAATTCAAGGGTCCATTCATAGCTTCTACAGAAACTTAGTGTCTAAGGATGTTGGTCATGCCAAGGGGGTTAACTCTGAGGCATGATAGACTTGGTATTAGAAAAATAGATTCAAGTGTCCTAGGATGTCTGAAATCCAATGTTAGGTAGAGTCTTTGTTATGGGTATGAACCGTAGTATGCTTATAACTGAGAGGTTACTGAGCATGTAGAAAATTATTTCCTTTGTTCATGCTCTATTTCGTGCTTTGGAGTTTCAATATGATTTGTGGTTTATGCCTTTTAGATCATGCCTCCACACATACAACAAGCTCACCAGGTCAATAAAATCAAGCTCCACCTTTTCTAAAGCCTTAATAGCCAAATAATGTCATGACAACAGAATTCCAAAATGTTATTCACCTTTTGAATTAGACAGTTCTTTTATAGGTTTAGCAAGAATATTCCCATTCCTTTAGTTCAACCAACAACTCTTGATGATGGAGTAGTGAATGTGAGGCAATTCCTGAGGATGAGCCTTATGGAGCTCTATTGTTTAAGGTTAAGGATGATCCAAAAAACTTAATTGATTAGGTTCATCAAATCTATGAGATGATGAGGGTATTAGATATGTATAGGGTTGACTTGGTGTCATATTAGATGAAGATATTTCTAGGTCTTTGTGTGAGTTTTAGAGGGAGAATAGTGAAGTATGTATAGCCTTGTCTTGTTGGGATGAGTTAGAGGTGGCATTTATGGGTAGGTTATTCCCTAGAGAGAATGGTTAGGAGACAGTTCATAAATTTCTGTGTATTGAGAAGGGCTCCATGTTTGTGTCTAAGTATGGCATGAATATCATGAATCTCTCTAGGTATGATCTAGAGATGGTTGTTGACATGCATAATAGAATAAACATATGATCGTAGGCAGTTTTACCTGCCGAAAAGCCACTTAACTTGTATTAATTAACTTTGTTTTGAGGATAATTGTATAGTATGTGATGGTTTTGTAGTGAATATG
>JBDJHY010442934.1:0-17723 GCA_039654485.1 Withania somnifera | reverse complement strand
CGAAGGGGAGACATACTGGGAATATTTAGGGTAGCCTTTATGGTTTTTCCTGTTTGACCTATGGGTACCGAACAAGAAATGTACACAAGACTAGTTACTTCATGTGAGTGTACTTACTTTTCTACACTTGTCTTCTTCATTGTACCCTGGCTAAGATGTAAGGCCTACTGTGAGCATGAATTCTGTGTTTAACTTATTATTATATTGTTCCATTACTTCTTAGTTACAGTAGTGTTATATTTGATACTTACTTCTTATATGGATTATTGTGTGTGATATTCTTATATCAGCTTTCCTTTTATACTTGAGGTTATCAGTATACTGCCCATGTTCTCCTTCTGTCTTCTTTTGACTCCTGATTGTTGTTGTTATTAGTCACATATACTTTTGCATGGATTCTGGGTACGTTTTCCTCCATTTCCTGAAATCCCATTATATGATTAGCTAGCGATACATGTTCTACTTGTTTCTTGATCCCTACTAGAGTAACTAGCATCCATGATGTACTATTTGCTTTTGTGACCATATTTATTAATTTATGTTATTTACTGCTTTTATTATTGATATGTGCCTTGTGGGCCCTCGACGCCTACTGGATGGTTTTTTTCGACAGCTTGTACTCATACTACACTTGCCCTGTGCAGATCTGAGTACAGGTTGACCATGATTTATATATCGTTGTTCATGTAGATTCTACTAATTTTCAAAGTCTTAGGGTGAGCTTGGTGTCCAGTTTTTCCTGCTTCTCTTCAGCATTGATTTTGATCTCCATGTATTTTTGGAGATACAGTTGTATTAGACATTTGATCCCTTGTTCTGTACTTAGTGTTTTATGTTACAATGATACCGTGTTTTGGGGAATTTTTTATTCTTTTTATTTCCACTTTTATTCATAAACTATTTGTTAAACTTGTGCTTTCTGCATTTGATATAGTAGTCCTCCGCTTCGGCTTCAGACTATAGGGTTGGTTCTCCTACTGGTGGTATAGTAGGTGCCATCACGATCTGAGAATTTGGGTCATCATACTTCCTTAGCCTAAAAAATTATTCCTACTCAAAAATACTATGGAAAGTAAATATTACAATATCTGATGATGTTTAATGTTCAAAAATGGCTTATATACACTTTACAAAATGAGACAGAATTGTGCAAAAATGATGACCACGGCGGAATAAATGTGTACCTTTGTATGGAATGCTGATGTTCCTGTAGGTGTTTGACTGGCGTAGTTAGAAGTCTATAGTTTCTTGACGGCGGTGAGAAAATATGACTGTTGTGTAAGATGGTTATACGTCGTTTGAGTGGCTTTGACTGTTGTCTTCTATAGATTGTTTCTCAATTTTCTCTACCTACTTTGGCAATAAATCTTGCATTATAGATGTCCTACGTGAGGGACAACGTTCACCACCATCTTGATAATTTTATTTTATTGTACATAGCTAAGCTCCTTTTGACTCCTTTTGTTCATTTTTTCCTCGATGGCCCAAATTTGACTCGAAACCTAAAAATTAACCAAATCAACATTTTGGATTGAAAAAACTGGTTAAGGGAAAAAGCATTTATAATGAGTGGTAACAGCCTCTCTATCTCACCTATGGGGTAGTGATATGAAATGTGTACACTTCACCCTCCCAGACCCACTTGGTTGGAAATTATGACATATGTTGTTGTTGTTAGTGGTGGTGGTGGTGCTTTCACCACTTATCACACTCCCATCTTAACTCTTTGCTCTCCCTCGAGGAAATCAACCAATCAATGAGAAACAAAGCCCAAAAATAGTACTATCTTGGTAGTTCATACACGTGCATCATTTGAAAAACTCATGCCCTTCATGATGAAAACAAGCTCACTATGCATATAACCTTACGCATCTAAATTAGAAGCCTCTATCATTGACTAAACATTAACCTTTATAACCATGATCAACAACACCAACAAAATTCAATCATTATGCACAAGAGATGGATAAGAGATGTGCTAACGCCAAAGAAATTCCCTTTGCTAGACAGTACATGACAAACTCATGGGAGTAAATTTGAATGCTCACTCTCATAAAGATGATCACATGTACAAACAACATGCCTTATGCCTACCCATATTTTCCAATGCATACTTCAAACATGACATGAATAAAGATCTTGAAAGACTTATCCTCATCTTGTAATGTAGGCTATGAGTAAGGTAGGGTAGAATTTCGATAATAATGACTCACCTTCCTTAAAATACTACAAGTGATTCCTTTGACCTTTCCTAACCTAGCCTATCATGAGGGGTTTCCAACCATGGACCATCTTTAAATCAGTCTTTTTCTTCCTTGATTCCTCCTTTTTAACTACTATCAACAAAACTTTTATTCAATATTTTTGTGTTCCTTTTCAATTTTTTTTATCATTTTTTATAAATATATAGACCTCAACAAGGAAGAAGGAAGGAAAGCTTTCACTATTGGAACTTTTCCAACAACCACTTTGGTTAGGCCAAATATCATTTTCTACACCCCAACTTAGGTGTTGAGCCTAAGTTATATTTACCCTTCACTTTAGTGCTTTATGTTCAATTTAAAGGGTTGCCTCATGCAATGACCTAAGATCATCCCATCCTCACACCACACTCATTGTTTGCAAAAGACCAATGGGGAAAGTTCTAGATGATGCTCATGACATGAAATTAATACAAAGCCTCAAAATACATGTCACTCTTAATGCAACAATTTCAATCCTCCAAATGGTGTTTCCCAATCATCATACAATCATCATAAAAATTATGAAGAATGAACACCTAGTCAATGAAAGATTCAAGTAGCCATACAATGAGTATTTGGTGTGTTACACAAAGTCAACCTCATTTGAACAAAACTTTGGGCACTATTTTTAAAAAATGTAGGTCTCCAAATATTACAATGAAAACTAACCTACAAAATGCATCACTAATCATAATCAATAGTATCAATGAAGGCTACAAATCACTACTGTGATCATCATACCATTTTCTTATGAATGTAAGGTTAACTACCACTTAAATCTAAATGATAAACTATCTAAATTAACTACGAATACGAAGGAAAAAACAAAAGAAAGAAACACTCCAACTAAAATAACATGCAAACACACATCATCAACATAAAAATAAATAAAGGTGTCTACCATACAATACAAATAAAACTAGAAGAGAAAGTAGAGAAAGAGAGAGTATGAATATCATTATACAACCTAAAATAAGAACCAAATCCAAATATAAGAGCTAATACTAACCCTTCTCCTATCTAGAGATATGCATTGTCCCAAATGAAATTAACTAAATAGAGAAAATGAAGGACGTATAAGGGTCTCGTTGGTATTATCATGGCTGAGATGGAGGTGGGGTATCAATACCCTTCTCTTCCTTGGGTGTTGTTGAGTGGTCAAAGTTCTTCTCATCTGCCTTTATTCTGATGTCTCGATTATGACCGTATCATTAATCGAATGAGAAAGTTCCTCATCTAGCAGTTGCTTATCTAAGTCATACAGATCTTTAAGCATATTTCTCTAATCCTTTCCTGTACGAGCCTTCTCAGTATGTATTGTAGGATTGTGGGCCTCCTTTTCCTTGTGAATCTCCTCTACATAGGGTGGATCTACTTGTGCTAGGGCCCCAAATACCTGTGTCAGGACTACAGTGATGATCCTATCCAAGTTTGTCTGTAGTCATACAGAAGTTTCAATCATCTGCTTCTATGCTACCTATGTAATTACTGCAATTTGGGAACCCTACCTTGAGCATGATGGTCTGCTCTCAATCTGTCCTAAACTCGTCCAATCAGGTTTCAAATGTATCCACTGTCAACTTGAATTCTTGGACCTCCTCTCTTAGTGGTCGAATAGCAGCATTAACTTTGGCAGTGAAGTTTTCGTCCATTACCCTCTCAAGTCTAATAAATCTCTACTTAGCTGCTAAGGCTACTGTCCCATATGAACAATCTTAGAAGAGGTAGTCTAGGAATAACCTATTGATATTGGCCCCCTAAGTCTAGGTGTGCCCTGCTATAGAGGAGGCCTGATTAGCGGAGGCTAAGTAGGAGGAGACCTGACTAAGTTGGAACTATAGGCCACTAGGTGGAGTAATTAGAGGAGGCATAGGTGCAAGAACCTCTGAACTAGTAAAGGAAATGACACGGGTGGATGGTCAGTGGCTATTAGGACTACCTCCTCTCCTGAACTCATCGGCACCTAGCGTATCTGTCTGTATCTCGAGCTCAACTGCAATGAACTCTCCAAAGCCAACCTCATCAAACATTTTTGTCAATTCTCGCTTCGCCTCTCTCATATCCTCCTCTATAAAGGTGACGTCAACTATACACCTAGCTGGGAAATCCATATCAAACACCTCTCTCTTGGAAATCTATGACCTATGTCACAACTTAGAAATCAAGTACAGGAAACCATGTGTCGTAGTATCCTTAGTCCCTACTATGCATGCAAAAAAGGCTAATTTGACCCAAACTTTGTAGGCCCTAATCATGTGACTTTACACTAATCTTTGTAAGGCCACATAGTGTATTTTCTATCAACCCCCGATTATTAATCTCAGATTAACCATCTATGCCAGGTCTCAGATTAATTAGATGGAATCTCCAAATCTTTGTATTAGTGTTATTTTCTTAATTTCCCCCCTCCAATGCAAGTAAATAATAAGGGAAATTTCTTAACATTGTCCACCACCAAAAAGAAATCAATATGAAGAACCCTAAAATACACCATTCCAGGAACGCTAGTTGTACCTAGACCACTTTGTTAATCCGTCATGTTTCCTACGACACTAGTTCTGGTGTTAGATATTCATGTTTGTGTTATCGTGAATAAGTTGTGAAGAAATCATTATAATAAAACATATTATTGATGAGGAGTAATGGTAATGATGAAGATAGAGTAGTCGTCTTTGATTCACAAGATAGAAATATAAACTCCCAAAATATGTTTACAGTTATAGAGACAACTCATATATATAACCCAAAAGTGAAAATAAGTGTCTTCTCTCATAAAAAATGTAAAATGTAGAATATCTAAACATGGGTATTACATCTCAGATTGAATAGGAGACTAATGGGCCGACATAGTTAGGACAAGTTATGGTATGGACTATCCTAGCTTTGTATGGTCCTTCCCATGGATCGTCCGTCAACACTTTGTTTTCATTCTTCCCTAGGTCTCTAAAAGAAACACTTGATAGAGACCAACCAGCTTGGCATGATCCGTCCGGACCTCCATTCTTCAACACTTAGCTTCTACTTCTTCATCCTCTTTACCATCAATAAGACTAGCACCAAAACGGATTATGTTGGCTTGGTATGGTCTGTGTTGTCCTCTGTTCCAACATAATTGCACAATTTAAATCATATAACTATTAGTCTTCCATGGCATCTTATCACCTCAGACCATCCTAAGCTAGTAGGCTTGGTGTTTCCCTTCTTGTCAGCACACTTAACCATTTTGTACAAAAGTTCTTGGCCATCCTCAACATTATCTAGAGGACACCAACACAATCCATCCCACATTGGGATAGATCGTTCATCCCTCCATTTCTCCATATTTTTCTCAAAAACTATATCATTCTTCTCCTATTCTTCTCTGGCATCAAATCCCTAAAATACAACTTATAAATTATCGCATAAGATAACCTCAAATCCCTGTATTAGGTGTTGTTGCTGCTATAATTTACCAACAGATCAATGCCCTAAACTTAGAACTGTTTCTTGTCCTCAAGCAATAATAATAAACCAATACGATGCATAAATACGAGAACTTTAGTACAGGTACACCAGGCCCAAGTTAGTCCAATGCACATCCTTTATGACACTCCTCTATTATATTTCTAAAAACCAGTCGTGTATTATCAAATCGACTCAAACTAACATCCTAGGATCTAAGACTTACATTACATTATTAACAGGAGATAGTACATACATCAGAGACATTGACTCAACCAATTAACAATAAAATAATGCAACCAAGATTCCCTCACACAAAGAAGTCCCTCTCACATTAAATTGAATGCCAATGTGGGACCAAACTAGAGTGCTCTCTCTCACAAATGAAGTCGACCTGGTGTGTATACATAATCCATGTTTTTGCCCTTATTTTCATCACATAAGCTTTCAATCAGCCGGTATATGATCACTATAGGGGTTTTCTATTTGTAACGTAGGTTCTGGCTTGGGTATGGTATATTTAGGATATAGTGACTAACCCTTCTTTGGCTCTATGCTATTTATTAAACCTATTTCTATCTCGTATTCCTTTTTCTCCTTTATTTCTATTTTTTTTATAAGTGTAGTGTTTTTCTCTCCGTTGCTCATTTGTTTTATTTTCTTTTACTTTTTTTTCTCACATTTGTTTGCACATTTGTTTCTCTATTTCATCACTATTTCTTTCTTTTAATCTTTGCACCACTCCTATCTTTCTTAATACTTTTTCTTACCACCTATTTTTTTTCTTTCCGACTATGTTTTTGCCACCCTTATTCTACCCACCCTCAACTTAGGCTTTTGGCTAGAGTTGAGGTGTAGTGCCCTTGGAGGAACCAGGGATAAAATAGGGAAGTCTAAACTTAGAAAAGTAAGTCTAACGGGGTTAAATAAAGAAAAAGGTTAATAGGCTGAAAATAGGGATCAAGTGAAATAATTTTCATTTGGTTTGGTCTTTTTAGGCTTAAAGTAAATAAAAAAAAATGACCGATGATCACTTCCTAACTGACTATCCTACAACCTTGGTGAGATTAATGGGCAAAATTTTAGGTTTTATACACATAGGGGACTAGACCCAAGACCTCACACTCACAATGGAATCTAATCACATTATCTACTATCAATGGTGAATGCAAGTCCTAACTTAAGCTCTAGTAAACAATTCAATATATGCAATGTCAAAAAATAGAACCTAGGAGTCAATTAATAATCAACATATATCCACGGCAAAACAAATTTTTTAGGGTGTCCAAATTTCACATACATATCAAAACAAAACATTTATCAAAAATTTACCAAAACAGGTTGAAAATTCCAAAACTATACCCTATACTTTTACTTATATGCAGTATCAACCACAAAAATAAAACACAAATCAACATCCTAAACATGTCAGTTCAACTAATGATAGACAATACTTTGGAGAAAAGAAACGCCAAGAAAAACCTGAAAAAAGTTAGAATGCCCCACCCCCAATAGAAATATGTGCATATTCCCTGATGCACCATCATACTAAAACAAAAAATAAAGTACAAGGGATATAGACATACCTTCAACACTCTAGGCACCAAGACATGGATCCAATGATGTAAGGTCCTCTGAAGTATTATCCCCCATAACAACATTGGTGTCAAGAGGCACTGTGGTAGTATTTTCCTCAATATTGGGTGGAATGGTACCCTCATGTACTGGTGGTTTCTCATCAAACCAAACCTCTATTGATTGAGGTGGAGGTGGACTAACTAAAGAATAGCTCAACAATGCCCCAACTCTATGAGCCTCAACCTAGCCAATAGTCTCTCCCGATTCTTGAGACAAGTTTAAAATGACTCTCTTAAAGCTCTCTCCTCATCAATATGTTGTCTCTTATCCAAGTCAGTCGGATCATCAATCATTGGGACTATGGCCTCCTATTGCCCGCTGCATGGACAACCTATGGGTATAATGGTTGTAATGGGGTCCTCGGCCTATGTAAGGCTACAAATATGGTCTTTGGAGAAGGGGAAGAGGAACGTGGCCTAGCTATAGAGGCATCTTTGTACTTAGTAAAGCTATCTCATGTTGTACTTGTTGCATATCTGGAGTCTCTAATGCAGTAAATCTAGCTGACGTCCAAGCCTAAAGGCTGTCAATTCTCTTCTTAATCATCTCAAACCTCTCATATTATTTCTTTTAAAGTTTTATAATAATATTTTGGCCTTATGCTACATGATAGGAGTCATACTCTCCTCCATCTAATCAAGGCAGGCCTCAGCATCATGCAACTTTATCACCAACTCAGTAAAGAATGAAAAAGGCACCGTAAATCCCCATAATCCTCTCCCTCATACTCTAGTATTTTTTTTCTCTAGTACTGCATACTTAAGTCCCAAAACAGATTTAGGCATGGTAGAGTACTCAATCCTATCAGAACTTGGTGGTGCGTACTCAGAACTCTCAAACTCAAGAGTTGTGGTAGTCATTGATTTTGTGGAAACAGATAGCTTTGTAGCATTAGAAGGTAGGACCACACATGTTGGTAGAACTAGTATTGTGGGTGTAAGATCAGCAGTATGAACTCCAACAAACTGGGGAAACCTAGGAACAAAACGTGGTGGATAGTGCAAGACTATCTCACCTGTCGTTGCTGTTGGTAACCTATATAGTGCTCTAGTATGATGAAAAGGATTATTTATGATCCTTAATCAGCGCAATGTCAGTTGTATGCTACAATAATCTCTTCTTATCCAAATCCTTTCCCATTGGCAAGTCCTCTTCTAACATAATCTTCTGAATTAGTCCTGGGAAAGCATAAGCTTTTGTATTATCTATAGCTCGATCCTAGATCTCTCTCGCAATAAATGGGCTACATTGATTTTATAGCACTCAATAATATAGTCAATGAACATCACGTGCTCAAATCTCAAGGTATTTTCATTAGCCTTTGGCATCATCCAAAAGAACATAATTAACCACAAACACTTAATTAGGATACAAGTGACCCCTTTGTAATTTTACCATGTCCACTAGCCCATGAGGCATTATCACGAGCCCTTTTTATCCTTAATCCAATCTATATCAACACATCAGATTGATATACCGTGGCTTTCATCCTTTTTTTATCCCAAACTTTTTCCATACAATAATCAAAATTAGGATTGGCAGTTGGTATGTTCACTAGCCCAAAAAGGAATCTATGAATGGTGTCCTCTTTGATGTCAACCAAATAACCCCAAGCACATAGTTTCTAACATGGCCCATATATTTTTACACCTACTTTTCCCTTCTTGAGTGACTTGGCCCAAGCTGCATGATATAATTTTATCGTGTAATTCACATAAAACTCATGAATCATTGTCCCAAAATAATAAACTAGTAAATCAGATACCCATTTGCATCGTAACTGCTCAAATCTCCTTAGTAACTAAGGCAGCTATCCAAAATTATCTTACAAACCCGTGCCATATCTTTGATTGATTTCCTCAAGTTTCAAACTAACGATCTAGTCCTATCCTATAAATCTCCACACCCAAACTATACCACCATCTATTTTCAACGATTAAGCCTAGTACACCTCAAAAATATGTTCGTCAGAACCTAGGTCCTGAGGCCCCTCGGCTATCAATCTCAGTCTCATTATATATTCCAGACTCTGCATCCGAACCATCACTCAAACCTACTTCTGAGCCCTTCTAAACATCATCCATATCTCTGACCTCCTTAGTGTGGGTTGGCATCTCAGTAAAATCATCTTCTTTATCCTCCTAAGACTGGGCCGAAACCTCAACAACATCAACTCCTCTGGCCTGCTCATGATGAGTTGGAGAATCGGGATCATCTACTAGACTACGTATGGACCTTTCCACTGCTGGACTTCTAGAACTTGTATGTCCTACTGTATGTGGAAAGGGTATCACTCTGTATACCTCTATATTCCCACTCGAATTGGGGTATATCCGTCATTTTTCAACTTAGAGGTAGTCAGATTGGTTCTTTTATTTTCTTTCTTTTTGCGTTGCTTGACCATTATATCATCAGGCATCCTAGTAGTATAATAGGATAGTATCGAAAACAAAAAATAAATTAAAACTTTTCACAAGTTGTAGTTGCTTGGGATAGAACCTGGAACGGTACGTCATGTGCTAGTATGAACCTTCCCAAGTATCATACCCCCTTCATTAATAATTTTCATTTAAAATTTTTATCCAGTATTGAGGATTGAGCTTAGAAAGGTCCATCTAGGTGCGGTATGGTTCATGCTGAGGCTTGTACACCTGGGGGTTTAAAAAGTTTCCTAAGTTCAAGACCACGTGACATGGTATGGCCCATACCATGCTGGTATAGTCTGTCCTATGTTCTGTCCCCCCTACACATACACACTTGGGCAAATTGTTACTTGGTTTTGATAGTAGTCACCAAGTTTTATTTGTAATGTATCAAATCTACCTCGTATTAAGTTTATGTGTGCATGGTTGGAGTTCTAAATCATACATCTCAATATGTGATGGGTTCATTGTTTCACAACCCCTAGTATCAAACATATAAGAACATATGATCACTGGGTTTGCAATGCAATATACGGCCCTCATGCTCATATCAACAGATTATCGATCTACTTACGCTTCACTCATGGTTGAAACAGGAAAATTTCATCGATTTGTCTTTCGGGAAAAAAGCAATGGCATTTTATTTTTGATATGAAATAAAGTTGTAATGCCTTTAGCCTTAGAGGATGCATGGAACCCCAACCAACTACGTCGTTCATTTGAATGCAACAATAACTGATATCATATCAAACCAAGTTCATGAACTCATACGCACCACCATTTAGTGTATAAATAGTTTCCATCACTCCTCTCACATACCCATACAAACAAGACGCAAAACACAAAAAAATTCAATATTCAACACAACCTAACAAAAATACTCTGATCAATCGACTCAAACTTATGAGAAATCTCTCTTAAATCAAAGCTAGTATAAAATACACTTACTTTAATTTGTGAGTGATGGTAGAGTGCTTATGTGATTAGTGAAGATTCTGGAATTATTTTTTGTACTTTAAATTAAGAGTGTGGATATTGAGCCAATGATTTGCAATGACAATGGGAAGATTGTTTTTATGAAAGGTGTGTGATTTATGGAATTTTGTGTGTCGTGGGAGTTAAAAATTTGAAAAGTTCTTTTAGAGGGAGGTTATGTTTTATTTAAATAAGGGGAAAATGAGTGATATGTCGTTTTAAAGGGGTTTTGATCATCAGGCTTAATTTATTGGGTTAGGTCATTAAATTGACCTCCCTAGTCGAGTTGGACCATCCTATTATGGTACGATCCATTTTAGGAGGTATCCCCCCCGCACTTTACTTATTTTTAATACAATTAGACCAATCAAAATTCTAATGTTTAACAACTTGTTTCCTCGATTTTTGTGTTATATTTTTAACGCAATGTTCCTAGATCCACGAGCAAATAATTACCTTATAGATTTAAAGTTCCCAACTATTAGATTATAAATCTTGGGTTTCCTCCCAAGTAGAACCTAATTTAATGTTGTGGCATGACGTAAAGTACTGGAGTACTCAAACTAACTCAAGTACAAGCTCCTCTACAACCTTCACTTCCTCTGGAGCTCCCAAGTACAACTTCAAATACAGTCCATTCACCTTAAGCAGATGTCAATCCTTCATCAAGTTCAACTCCACCATAAGGGAATACTTTTGCCATAGTGAAAAGTACCAACCATTTAAACTTTATCTTACCTAGAAATAAGCAAGGTCTAGAATAAAAAAAAGGACCATATCACCAGCACATAAACTCCCTTTTTGAATTTCCCTACCATGGTATAGTTTCATTATCTCCTTGTGTAATTCAACATTATCACACGTCCTTCTCCTGAACTCACCAAGAATGTTCAGATGATCAAGTCTCAACTCAGCATCTTCCTTTATGTACAAGTTCAATCTTTCTAAGGCCCACATGCCCTGTTATCGAGCTCAATTAGAAAGTGACATGCCTTCCTATATACCGGATGATATGGAGACATCCTAATAGGTGCTTTATAAGCAGTGCAATATGCCCACAGAGAATCATAAAGCTTGTGAGACCAATCCTTCTTTGTTGCATTGACATATATCTCAAAAATATCCTTGATCTCACTATTAGAAACTCCCACCTGCCCACTAGTCTGTGGATAATACGAAGTAGCTACTCTATGATTAACGCCATACTTAGCGATCAAAGAACCAAAAAACTAGTTGCAAAGGTGAGAGCTTCCATCGCTAATGATAGCCAAATCTAGAAAATAAGTTCCTATATATGAAAAAAATGACACTGTTTACGTCATTGTAGGCATAGGCATAGCATCCACCCATTACAAAACACAGTCCATCACAACAAAAATGTACTTCATCCCAAGTGAAGTCACAAAAGGACACATCAAAATCCACACCCCAGACATGAAACAACTCCACCTCTGTAATTGGAGTTAGAGAAAGTTCATGTCTCCTTGAGATTCCTCCATGCCTTTGACAACTATTGCAGGCCTTGACATAATCATGCGAATCTTGGTGTATTATGGTCTAATAGTACCCACACTGAAGAATTTCATGAGCTGTACAGCTTCATCTATGGTTACCGCCAATAGGATATCCATGGAAGGCTTCTAGAATGCTCATGATATCCAATTCTGGGACACATCTATGAATAAACCCATCAGTACAGAGCTTAAATAAATAGGGATAATCCAAAAATAATTTTCTGACATCATGCATAAATTTCATCCTCAAGTGGAAATTCATGTCATCTAGCATGAGATAAAAAACAATGAAGTTGGCAAAATCAGTGTACCAAAGTAACAAATCTTGCGATGCAGCCAAGAGTTTCTCATCTTAAAACACATCATAAATTTATAACCCTTCAAACTCAACATGTCCATCTTACATCTTCAAAACCTAAAGTCCGTTGACTGAGGGTTAGTATTAATTCATGTAAAGATGCTCCTTTGAAGCTGGAATGAGGAATTTTCCATCTCATCAGCCTTAAGAGCAGTGGCTTTATTATTTTTCGTGCCTAAATAGAGAGACTCCAAAAGTGATGACATTCAATCGAAAAAATATCAATCAACCATACACTTAGCTTATGCCCCAGGAATCCTTATACACGGAGAGAGGGAACAAGCTAATTCGATAGGTCTTCTTTTATCTTATTGTCCACCCTATTTTGATCTACCACTTTAATGTCAAATTCTGAAAGTAAGAGAATCTATCGAACTAGCCTTCGCTTTCCATCCTTCTTCGCCATCAAGTACCTCAAGGTTGAGTGATTGTGTGAATTAATACTTTTTATTTTAGAAAATAAGACCGGAACTTATCAAATAAAATACCACAACCAACAACTCTTGCTCTGTCACCGTATAATTTCTTTTTGTCGGGTTCAACACGTTGCTAGCATAGTAGATTGGGTAGAATTATTTTTCACACTTTTGGCCTAGAACAGTAGCCAAAGCCACTCCACTAGCATCACACATAAGTTCAAAGGGTAGTGACCTTTCTAGTGCCACTATCACAGGAGCACAAATCAGCTTCTCATTAAGGCATTCAAAGGCCTTAATAATTCATCATCAACCACAAATTTTACCTCCTTCCCCAAAATCTTGCTCATTGGGTGAGTAATTTTTAAGAAATCCTTATTAAATATCCAATTAAGCCCAGCATGTCCTAGAAACTATGAATTTCCTTCACTAAAATAGGAGGAGGCAATCTTGAAAAAATCTCAATCTTAGCTCAATTCTATGCATTTAGCAAAAATCTTGTGCCCCAACTCAATTCCTTCATGAACTATGAAGTGGCACTTCTTCCAATTCAGTACCAGATTATTTTGGTCACATATCTCAAGGACTCAAGCCAAATTACGTCATCAAGAGAGTCCCCCACTACAAAGAATTTATCCATGAACACCTCTCTCACATGCTCCACCATATCTCTGAAGATGTACATCATGCATCTCTAGAAGGTCGCTGGCACAATACAAAGCCTAAATGGCATTCTCCTAAAAGTGAATTTGTTGTATGGATAGGTGAAGGTGGTCTTCTCGTTATCCTCAAGCGCAATGGAAATTTTGTTATAACAGAGTATTTATCAAAGAAGAAATATCAGCTTCTTCAAGTGGCCATACAATGAGTGTTTGGTGTGTTACACATGGTCAACCTCATTTGAACAAATATTTTGGCACTATTTTAAAAAGGTAGGTCTCCAAACTTTACAATGAAAAGTAACCCACAAAATGCATCACTAATCAATAGTACCAAACAAGGTTACAACTCACTACTGTGATCATCCTACCATTTTCTTATGTAAGTAAGGTCAACTACCACTTAAATATAAATGAGAAACTATCAAAATTAACTACGAATACAAAGGGAAAAAATAAAAGAAAGAAATACTAAAACTAAAATAACACGCAAACATGCATCATTATCATCAACATAAAAATAAATAAAGGTGTCGACCATACAATACAAATAAAATTAGAAGAGAAAGTAAAGAAAGAGAGTATGAATATCATTATACAACCTAAAATAAGAACCAAATCCAAATATAAGAGCTAATACTAACCCTTCTCCCATCTAGAGATATGCATTGTCCCCAATGAAATTAATTAAATAGAGAAAATAAAACATGTATAAGGGTCTCTCTGGTATTACCATCACTGAGATGGAAGTAGGGTATCAGTACCCCTCTCCTCCTCAGGTGTTGTTGTGTGGTCAAAGTTATCCTCGTCTGTCGTTATTCTGAAGTCCCGATCATGATCATATCATTCACCGAATGAGAAATTCCCTTATCTAGTAGTTGCTTATCTAAGTCATATAGATCTTTAAGCATATCTCTCTGATCCTCTCCTGTACTAGCCTTCTCAGTATGTATTAAAGAATGGTGGGTCTTCTCTGCCTGGTGAATCTCTTCTACATAGGGGGGATCTATAGGTCCCCAAACACCTATGTCAGGACTACAGTAGTGTTCCTATCCAAGTTTTTCTATAGTCATGCCAATGTTTCAGTCATCTGCTACCATGCATTCTATTAATAACTGTAACCTAGGAACCCTACCTTGAGTTTGATAGTCTGCTCTCAATCTAGTCTCAAACTCGTCCAATCGGGTTTGAATGTATACACAGTCAACCTGAATTCCTGGACCTCCTCTCTTAGTGGTCGAATAGTTGCATTATTTGCATCCATTAACCTCTCAAGTCTGATAGATCTCTACTTAGTTGCTAAGGCTACCTGACCCATATGAATAATCTTAGAAGGGGTATGCTAGGAATCACCTATTGGTGTAAGCCTCCGAAGGCCAAGTACGCCATGCTGTGGAGGAGGCCTGATTGGAGGAGGCCAAATAGGAGGAGACCTAACTAGGGTGGAACTATAGGTCAACTAGGTGGAGGAACTGGAGAAGACCTAGGTGCCGGAACCTCTGAACTAGTAAGAGGAACAGATACGGGTGGAACAGGTGGATGGTCAGTGGATATTAGTACTACCTCCTCTCCTGAACTAATCAACACCTAGTGTGTCTATCTGTATCCCGGGCTCAACTGAAATAAACTCTCCAAAGCCAACCTCATCACACATCATTGGCAATTGCTACTTCACCTCTCTCATATCCTCCTCTATATGGGTGATGTCAACTGTACACCTAGCTGGGAAATCCATATCAAACACCTCTCTCTTGGAAATCTATGACATATGGCACAACTCAGAAATCAAGCACAAGAAACCAAATGTGGTAATATCCTTAGTCCCTACTATACATGAAAAAAAAGGCTAAATTAACCCAAATGTTGTAGGCCATAATCATGTGACTTTGCACTAATCTTTGCAAGGTCACATAGTGTATTTTCTATCAACCTCCGGTTATTAATCTCAGATTTAACCATCTTCGCCAGGTCTCAAATTAATTAGATGGAATCTCCAAATCTCTGTTTTAATGTTCTTTTCTTAATTTCCTCCCTCCAATGCAAGTAAATAATAGGGAAAATTTATTAACATTTTCCACCACCAAAAAGAAATCAATATGAAGAACCCTACAATACATAAAACACACCATTCCAGGAATACTAATTGTACCTAGACCACTTTGTTAATCCGCCATGTTTCCTACAACACTAGTTGTGGTGTTAGCTATTCATGATTGTGTTATTATCGTGAATAAGTTGTGAAGAAATCATTATAATAAAACATATGATTGATGAGGAGTAATGTTAATGATGAAGATGGAGTAGTCATTTTTGATTCACAAGATAGAAATGTAAACTCCGAAAATATGTTTATAGTTATACAGAAAACTCAAATATACAACCCAAAAGAGAATATAAGTGTCATCTCTCTTAAAGAATGAAAAATATAGTATATATAGACATGGGTATTATATCTCAGATCGAATAAGAGACTAATAGGTTGAGTTAGTTGGGACAAGTTATCGTATTCCTAGCTTTTTTTGGTTCGTCCCATGGAACGTACCTCAACACTTTGTATTTTATTTCATTCTTCCTTAGGTCTCCAGAAGAAACACTTGATAGAGACCAACCAGCCTGATACAATCCGTCCGAACCTCCATTTTTCAACACTTAGCTTCCAACTTCTTCATCCTCTTAATCATTAACAAGACTAGCACCAAAATGGACTGTGTTGCCTTGGTATGGTCTGTGCTGTCCTCTGTTCCAACATACTTGTACAATTTAAATCAGAAAACTATTAGTCTTCAATGGCATCATATCACCTCTATCCGTCCTAAGCTAGTACACCCTGTGTTTCTCTCCTTGTCAGCACACTTAACCATTTTGTACAAAAGATTCATGGCCATCCTCATCAATATCTAGAGGACACTAGCATAATCCATCCCACATTGGGATAAATCGTTCATCCCTCCATTTCTCCACATTTTTCTCAAAAACTATATCATTTTTCTCCTATTCTTCTATGGCATCAAAATCCTTGAAATACATATAAAACTTATAAAATATCGCTTAAGACAACCTCAAATCCCTTTATTAGGTGTCGCTAGTTCCATAATTTACCAACAGATCAACGCCCTCAACTTAGATTTGTTTCTTTTCCTCAAGCAACAATAATAAACTAATATGATGCATAAATACGAGGACTTTAGTACAGGTATACCAGCCCTAAGTTAGTCCAATGCATATCCTTTATGACACTCATCTATTATATTTCTAAAAACCAGTCATGTATTATCAAATCGACTCAAACTAACATCCTAGGATCTAAGACTTATATTACATTATTAACAGGTGATAGTACATACATTAGAGACATTGACTCAACCAACTAACAATAAGATAATGCAACCAAGATGCCCTTACACAAAGAAGCCCCTCTCTCATTAAATTGAATGCCAATGTGGGACTAAACTAGTGTGCTCTCTCTCACAAATGAAGTCAACCTGGTGTGTGTACATAATCCATATTTTTGCCCTTATTTTCATCACCTAAGCTTTCAATTAGTCAGTTTTGGATCACTATAGGGATTTTCTATTTTTAACGTAGGTTCAGGCTTGGGAATGGTATAGTTAGGAAATAGCGACTAACCATTCTTTGGATCTATGCTATTTATTAAACATATTTCTCTCTCGTATTTCTTTTTATCCTTTATTTCTTCTTTTTTTTATAAGTATAGTGTTTTTCTCTTTGTTGCTCATTAGTTTTATTTTCTTTTACTTTTTCTTTTACTTTTTTTCTCACAATTGTTTCAGTATTTCAGCACTTTTTCTTTCTTTTAATCTTTTCACCACACCTATCTTTCTTAATACTTTTTCTTACCACCTATTTTTTTCTTTTCGACTATGTTTTTGCCACCCTTATTCTACCCACCCTCAACTTAGGCTTTTGGCTTGAGTTGAGGTATGGCTCCCTTGGAGGAACCTGGGATGAAATAGGGAAGTCTAAACTTAGAAAAGTATGTCTAACAAGGTTTAACAAAGAAAAAGGTTAATAGGCTGAAAATAGGGATCAAGTGAA
>JBDJHY010442829.1:0-17723 GCA_039654485.1 Withania somnifera | reverse complement strand
CCCCCCCCCCCCCCCCCCCCCCCCCCCCCCCCCCCCCCCCCCCCCCCCCCCCCCCCCCCCCCCCCCCCCCCCCCTCGCATACTTAAAAAGCATGTATTTTTACAAATAAACTTCATAAATGCACCTCTTTAAAATTATTAATATATTTGTACCACATTAGCTTATTAGGTGGCACTAAATTCACTTTTAAATAGCGCAGGTGTGTAATAGATCATCCTAATAGTTTATGTGTGAAAATGACTTTTCGGGTATAGTTTAGGGTGAGCTTTATGTCTTTTTCCTTCATTACTTTTCCCAAAAGTTTTTAACCATGAGATTAATCTTTGAAACAAGTTTTAATTTTGTAAAAGCAACCTAAAACTACATAGTCAAAATATGAAATTATTTTGATGAAGATTATTAGTTCAATCAATCCTTGCTCTGATGCCATATATAACCTTAAAACTTAATGTACATCAGGATCTTGAAAATGATTATAATCTTACATAGAAATGATATAGAAAACATACCTCATGTGGAGATATTATCGCAAAGAGAACAGGAAGGATTAGTTATAATTGGTTTCTACCTTATTTCCTAGCCTTTTATGTTACCACACTCATTAATGATGGAAAAGGATAGAGAGTATCTGGTAACCCTAATGGGTGGAGGGGCGATCAATTTATAAAGGTTAATAAAAAATTAAGCTTAATCTGATACATCTACTGAATAATGGTGTAAGGACTAGTTCTATTCTCCATAAAATTTTAATTATGGATTTTCATTACATGGATCACAAGTAAACTTGGAACGCAAGTAAACTTGGACCACAAGTAAGATAACTATTCTTATATAGAAAACCTGAGTTGCTGATGTGACGCATAAATTAAAAGAAGATTAAATTATTATTTTATAAGTTGAAGTGTTCAATTGATACAGCAGAGACGAGTTTATCTTACTAGATGTGCGTACTCAAAGTTGGAGTGTTCACTTGACTGCTGAGGCCAAGTTGAGTGCCTGTCTGTCTATTATGCCAATACAGTATAAGATTGAGTTTTATACACTTTAATAATGAATTCAGTTAATTGGAGGTAAATCCCTATGAGAAACATTAATTGGTAACAGAGTAAGAATGATAACTAACCTGGTATTACATGGTAAACTACAAATATTTGCATTGTCTATATAAATTAAATCTAGTATTTGTAGATGTGGGTTCATATCCACTATTTTTGCAGGACAATAGAGTATAAATGAATGTATTTGGAGAATTTTCAACTAAATATACTTCATGCATTTTACTTGTGTTAGTTATCTGGTCGTCTAATTTTGTTTGAATTTTATTTAGAGATTGAGGAGTACTATGCTGATAAAGGCTTGAGTATGGTGGGTTATTTTCATTCAAAAGAAATTTAATGATTTCGAGGTTGGAAATGTGGTCAACAATATTTTAGATCATATCTACAAATATCTCCCTCAAGCAACTTTACTTCTCGTACCTTTTTTCTTTACTCAACATAGTTCTAATTCAAAAATTTTCAATCTTTTTAGTTTCGAAAACTTTAAATTTTAAGTTAACAAATTTCTTGAACTTAGTTTTTTAGTATTTAATAGGTAGATAACACGAAACTTGGAGCTTTACTGAAGGAGGGAATGACAGGAGTCCTATGATGCAGGTATGCATATTTTACTTTAATGAGCAATTGGTTTTTGAGATAAATTAAGGTGTTTTATTCTTCTTCATATTATTACCCTTCCCATTAATTATTGATGTCAAATATCTCAACCATTAATCCTATTCAAATTTTAAATTTTGGTGCATAAGATTTAGTGGCTACGTGACCAGCTCTTTAATTATGGTTATACTATGTTAAGAACAATTCTCGCTGCCATATGGTTTCTCTTCTATATCTGTGATTTGTGATGGAGTTAGTTGGATTAATGTGGTTGTTTTAGTCTCTATTATTTCTATTAATTCTTTCCATTGGAGAACTTTATGTTTTTATTTGATGATATAAAGCTCCACCCTTTTATTTTGATAACTATGGGAGTCAAGGAATCAATTTCTTTATGTTCTTTTCCACTGGGTGAACAAATAAAAATCCTTTTTTCATATTCTATCTGCGGTATTTCTAATTAATATAGTTGGAAAGAGTACTTCTCCATCTGTCTTCACCATTCTTCCCTTTTTTCTAAATTAAACTTTATATACCACTTGAGTCCATAAATTAACTTCTTAAGTTTGCTCCCCATTTGACCTAGTTTTTTATTTCGATACCCTCTAGTTGGTCCATATAAACTTTCTCCTCAAGGTCTTCATTATGAAATAAAGTTTTTACATTCATTTGATGTAACTTTAAATAATAATGAGACACCAAAGCCATAATAATTTTAAAAGATTCATCAACAAGCATTTGTGTAGCTAGTAAAGGAACTACCTAAAGACCTAAAGGTCGCAGTTTGAATCCCTCCATTACATTAGGACTTTGTTCATAGACAATCTGTAAGTATCCTTGTAAGCCTCCAAAGGACCCGGGGGCCTGTCCTGTCCCTAATGATAACCGACATTGAAGCCGTTTAAACTTTTGTTAACTAAAAAAAATAATCTAAACGAGTCCTTCTTTAATAGTGGTGAAAAAGTACTTTTATAATCAATACATAATTTTTGAGTATAACCCTAGGAAAAAGTGTGACTTTATATTGTTCTATATTGTAATTTGAACTGCATTTGGTCTTAAAGACCTACCTATACTTGATTCTTTTAGAACTTTTTAACAATTAAATGAGATCCCAAACTTTGTTGTATTGCGTAGATTTCAACTCTTCTTTTATGTCATTAATATATTTATCAAACTCGGTGCTTTCTATGGCTTGTGAACTATATTTTTATTAATTTTAGTGTCAAAATCTAACTCTTGAAAATAAGCCACATAATTATCTAAAATAACCAATTTTGTTTCTCTTTGAGATTTTTTAACAACACTATTTCTCATTGATTTGTGTTAGATACTTATAAGTTGGTTTCTTCCTAAAGTGTTTCATCCAAATATTGTTAATCATTGTCAAAATGTTCTTTGACAAGTGGAACAATATTCATTATTGGTGTAGAAGTCGGTGCATTTACGGGCAATGCAACATTCACCCTTACCTCATTTATTTTCACACTTGTCTTTCAACACTTCCACTAACTTCACCATTCTCAATGAACCATGTGTTATCGATTTCAATGATTTTTGAACTATGATTTGGACAACAAAATCTATACCCTTTAGATTGTCACCAATAAGGTAACCACATACTGTTTGAGAATGTAAATTTTTTTTTCATGTTAATTATAAACTCAAGTTTCTGTTGGGGAACTCCAATGTAATTGCCCTCGAGGCCATCTTTGTGATTCTCAAGATTTTTCTATGTTTAGAGATTTTGTAGCTGCCCCTAGTCATTTATTACTTGAGGAGACTGGTAGGTTAATTCCCTGGTAGTTTTATAATTTAATCCCTTTAGAATTATAGCTTCTTAGGGCCTTACTCAGCTTATATGATCCTGAATTATCCTTTCATCGATTTTGTTGAGTCCGAGTATCGATTACATAAATATTTCATATATGGAGTTCTAGAATCAGATTTTGTTTCCATTTTGTGTGATTTTATGAAACTCTTTGAAAAACCAGTCAAAATTAGTCGTAGGGAGTAATAAATCGGCTAATCGGTGGTTGTCCTATATAAAGATCTTCCTAGAAATTCTTGTATTTGATCTTGAAATTTACAACCAACTCCTAATATTCAAAGATTTTTTAAGCATCATTGAAGGCTTGATTAAAGATTCTAATATGTAGAATCATGTTGTGGTGGTTCCATGTGCATTTCTATTGGGTAATTCTTCGTGTTTGCTATTGTAATAAAGTTTCCTATGTTTTATAAAGTTTCCAGGGCTTATATATTCATTTCTACCATAAGTTCAAGACTTAGTTTGTACCATACGATGTATGAGGTGCGCTCTACGTGTTGGAATAAATATTTCCTTTTTTTGAGATGTTAGGGTTTATAGAACCATTTTTGTTAGGATTTTGACCCCTATAGCTATATAGAAATATGGGTATTGTTTTAAGTTTCTTAACATGTGGGTTATGTTTTTACTAGCCTCATGCAAATTTGAACTTCGTACCTGATTCTTTGTATCTTAGGCATGCTTCTCGAGGTTACCAACCGAATCTAGGTAGACTATAGTCTACTTTCTTCATGCTGGGTATTAGTGTATTATATGTATGGTAAAGTGCTAGATCCAGGCTGGGATTACTAGTCGAGCCCCGATATGCTTATTCTTCCAGCCTATGGCCTCTTCAGCTGGCTTGTTGGTTTGTTACTTACCCTAGTGCTATACTTTCCTACCCGTGTGTCTCATGCTGACTCTGGAACATAGTATTATTGAAGGAGGAGTATAACCTTTTGTGTGTATTACTAGTCGAGCCCCGATATGCTTATTCTTCCATCCTATGGCCTCTTCAGCTGGCTTGTTGGTTTGCTACTTACCCTAGTGCTATACTTTCCTACCTGTATGTCTCACGCTGACTCTGGAACATAGTATTATTAAATGAGGAGTATAAACTTTTGTGTGTATTTTCTATGTGTTGACTTTAGAATGTAGACTAGTTAGGAGGGGATTATACTAGTGATTAGAGCTAGTAGTTATTCCCTAATTTAGGTTGGTCGCTTTAAAGATGATCTAGGAAGGGTTATTATTCTATGTTCTACTTGAGGTGTTGCGTGTGAAAAGAAGGTCTGTGGATACTTGGCCATAGACTTGTTAGTCTATGTTCTAGTAGAGGTGTTGCGTATGATTAGGGTGTGTGTGGCGACTTGGCCATAGATAGCCGAATATGGATTTGTTGGATAGGTACTAGTTAGCAACCCTATATGATGACATCATACCTAGAAAGGTACCACTATGATGGATAGTTAACTACCTTATGTGATGACATCGTACCTAGCTAGGTACGACTATACTGGATAGTTATCTGCCTTATGTGATGACATTGTACCTAGCCAAATACGACTTTGTTGGGTAATTAGAAGCTACCTTATCTAATGACTTTGTACCTAGCCTGATATGACTTGGCTGGGTAGTTAGTAACCCTGTGTGATACTATCATGCCCTAGCTCGGTACGAACCTAGGAGTGAGTTATATTGGACTTAGCTATGATAGCTCTATGTTTTCCCCTATACGTGTGTGTACATCTCACTTAGCTGGTTCCCCATGGGAAGTTGTGGTATCTTTGATATGGTTACTCATGGACCATACTAATGTTGATCTAGGAGACGATGTGCCTTATGACTAGATCTTGGAAGCCATCTTATGGATTCTAATTAGCAGCGTCAGACCCGTTCAACCTATTGTTGATTTTGTGTTATGATCATACTGTAATAGTTTACAAAGTAACTGGTTTTTGACAGAGCAATAACCGAAAATTAATTTCCTAAACATTATGTGTATCCATAATGCAGTGGCAGTATGGAGCTATTTTTTCATACCACTAGACTTGTTTTATCACTAACACTTGGATTGTTGGGTATTGCCTACTTGCCAGCAGTTGGGATTTCATTACAATTCTAATTTGCCTATTTTGCTAGACTTGAGTTCCAGTAAGATATGATATTCAAGTTGATCCTGAGACTTGGCATTTTTCCCTAATGACTATACCATTAATGAGCTTGTTATGAGGTTTCACATGCAGGTTCGAGTCCCTGCACGGGCCCTGTCGATCTGGGTCACTATGCTTAGGTCATAACGGACATCCTAGGGAAGGGGTATATGGGGGAGTATTGGCATACAATTTGAGTCCTTTGTGGGTCGTTCTTGATTTGGGAGTATCCTAGAAAGGGAGAAAGTCAGCACTAATTTACATGATATGCGGATCGAGTCTTTCGTGGGTCCTTCTTGATTCAGGAGTATGCTATATAGGTAGCATACAAACATTTATTTATGTGGTATGCATTTTGAGTCCTCCGTGGGTGTCTTTTGATAAGGGAGTGTCCAGGAGAAGGAGCATGTCGACAGTTGTTTACTTCTCCAGCACCCCTTCATATTGTATTTCTATGCGATGACTTGTACTCTTCAGGACCTATCGAGGGAGTACCTATTGGGTTACTTGGTTGATTAGGTGTACCTACCGGTAGAATAGGTTGTCGGTTGGGTTTGCTTGCTAGTAGACTTTATTGTTCCCTTCTTTCTCTGATAGGTCTTATTTGTGTAGTTGTTGTATTTGTTGTTAGCTTAGCCTGTTGATGTTGTTGTGTTCTCTTATTGGTCCTTTAGTGTTCTGGTTATGTTGGAGCTCCAAATATGTGTTGCATTTGTTCATGATTTTCTTATGACCCAAATTTTGTGTGGTATCCTGATAGTGGCTTTTCTTTATACATGTTAGCTGATACTTCACATTTTGATAGTTGACCCCTTCACTGTGTGTATTAGCTATTATGAAGTCACTCAATTTCTATTATACATTATGTGCCACGACTCTACTTACTCTTTATCGCTCTATGCATACTTTTTCCGATTAGTTTATAATGTTACACTTCTGCATTTTTATGTGATGTAGGTTTTAGTATGAGTCATCACTATGGACATGATTGTGTGAGCTATTTTGGTGCTATTTAAGGAGATGTGATGACCAATCATTATTCTATATGGTCCTTCTTCTGTTTCTACAGCTGTTCTACTTAGAGTTTGGATAGCTATTCTATATTTTTGTCCCGTTGTGGGTTGTATTTTTCACTTTTCCTATATATAGATGCTCTACAACTACGATACTGGGTTCTGGGGAGTTATGTTCAGTTGTGTATTTTTGTTTTTTCTTCTATTTATTTCTCTTCATCTCCTTTCCCTTTTATTTAGGATTCTTGGTACGGGACCACTACTACTTTCTCTAGTCCAGAATAGGCTTGTCTACATATGGAATATAGATGCTATCACAACCCAATTTTCGGCTCGTGAAAGTGTGGTATCAGATCTTTAGGTTCACCAGTGTCTCAGGATGTAGGAGGAAATTTCTAGTAAAGTCAATATGGATCACTATGTAGATGTCCATATACAATCTTCAGGAGATGATGGGACACTCTTTAGGAAACACTCTGACTTCTTGACTCCTTACATGCATCATATGGTCATTAAGTTTCCTATCACTTTATTCGATTCCACTCTTTTCAAATAGTTAGGAAGGGGTCCTCGGTGGGCACCAGTGAAATTCCTGTGCACATTCCAAGAGTTTTAGAATCAAATTCAAGTATAAAAAGACCATATAATCAGAAATAGATTTTGGGAGTCACCTAATATCCAGCAGTGGTTACTGCAATTCTAGTTCCACAAAGCGTCAAAGTTCATCCACAAATACTAGTAGGTGTCTTGAGATGAGCATTAGTTGAGGATGAGTTAGACTGGTTTCTTGCAGGGGTGTTTGACTGTTGGTACTATACAACATCATTTGATAGGATGACTAGACATATCCTATATTATATGCTACTAGATATTGGAGAATGTCAGATATATTCAAAGAATTAGTTTTACTACTCCGTGATGACAGAGCACTAGGTAATGGTAGTACATACCCTTGGATAGATCTTTGGACAGTAGTGGCCCTTTTGGAGGCTTTCCATGAGACCAATGGGGTTGGTGGTAAGTAAGTTTTCCCAGTGAAGAGGGTTAGTTGTGATTCATCTTGGGATGTGAGGGAGGAATACCTTGGGGGTTTCTTGATTTGTGGTAGGTTCGGACATGAGGCACGGTTTTCCCACTTTTTGGGGTTCTTTTATCACAGCAGCTTGGGCAGAGTAGCTAGAGTTTGGGTCCTGCCAATTTTTTTCTTTCTTTGAATCCTCAGAATAATTCCAGTTATGCTCAGATTATGAGTGAACGGTATGATAGACAGAGACTTTGGTGGTAACAACAAATTTTGTTGGGCTAGTCTAGTTAGTATGTATGAATCTATTCTGAATCAGTCGACAGAGGACCGGGTACTCAGAGTTTAGCCTGTTAGGGGTGTATTTTTAAGTTCGTAGAGTCGTAGAGAGTAGCTTAGTTATGCTCCCAGTTAGAGTAGCTCTGAGTTATTATGAGTGTGGTGAGATAGTCCATTGGGTCAGAGGGTGTCCACATCATCGGGCCATACAATTGACATTTATTGAAGACTCAACTAAGCAGTTAGTAAGGGTCAATGTTGGTATTAGTTATATTGTATTCTTGAAGAGGGCTTGAATTTTTGGCCAGAGAGTGCCCTAGTTGTTAATGACTTATGTTGGCTTGGGTGTGACTTTGACTTATTTCTTTCTTACTCAATATGTGTGAGTGACCTTAACCTTGTTGATATGGTATTGTAGAGTGGGTTTAGGCCTTGTTTTTATCCACTTTGATATTTTAACCCTCTATTATATGGTTCTTCGATGGCACCTGGGTTTTGATTTCTATTAGCGAGCTGAGTCTTGCCTTTTAGTCCAGGGAGGTGCCTGTGAGTCCTTGTTATGGTATGATCTTGTGATTCAGGGGCTGAGTTCCCTTGTTAGGTGGACCTTACTATATCCCAGCTGATATTTGATCACCCTCACCTTGTCCTACCCTGAGTGATGGATATTGTTCGTAGGGTCCTTTCTTTTTTTGTGTATAAGGAAGGAAATTTTAGTGGTGGATCCTAGTGAGTGGTTTATGCTGGTTGGCTAGTTTAGCCTATAAACATTGTGAGATAGTGGATTTGAGAATTTTGTAATTTGTTGCCTTAGTAATTTTGTCGAGAGTGTGAAGGTTTCCCTTTAATCTTATAGTGATATCGCCCAAAGACGAGCTTTTTGGTGGCTCTAGGTTGTGACTTACATTATCCGTGACTTCCATTGTTAGTTTTAGGGAACCATAATGCATAATTTTGTGTGTAATTGACTTGTTCTTCATGTTCGTTTCCTTTGGTTATAGATTGATTACCAGAGAGTTATCCTTATCATTCGCCTATGTTAGGTTTAGATGGGGTTGGATATTATCTCTTGGGTTACCTTGGTTGTGTTTGTTGGTGGTTAGTATTTGTGATCGCAGATATATAACTATGCTGGTAGGTGGTAGTTCTACTTTAGTAATGGATCGAGGTTGTTGTATCCAGAGGATTTCATATGCCTAGTCATGTGATTCATTTTTTATCTTAGTCAATTGATGAGATCATGCAGGCTAGATCTTCGTGAGTGGATATGGATGTGGTTTCTACTATTATTTCTTATGTTTGGACCAGTGATAGGTTGATGCTGAGTTGTGAACCAATTTTGAGATCATGTTCCATGTATGAGAATTAGGAGGCTTCCAGGTACTGAGTTAGCGGCACCGGGCCTTAGAAAGTTGCAAGTAGTTGAAGTTTATCCTTGTTCCCGATTTGCAATGGTCAGTTTTTATATAAGATGACAACTGTTGAGTTGCAGCCGTGAGTTTAGGTTACTATCAATGTGTGGGTAGTATGACAAAGTATCTTATGATAATCTTTGCAACCGTCTACTCAATATCTTTGTACGAGTCCACAATGAATACACGAGATGAACCTTGGTTTAGTGAATTGAAGCAGTTCATGATGTTCATATCAATCTATTATGCGCCTCTGCATCTAGCATTGGGTAGACCTCATACAATAACTATCCTAGCTCTACCATCTCTTTAGTTTCATTTCTTCTGGAACAATCACAAAGACTTTTTTTATTATGGATCTGCTACTAGAAATTTAATGCGTAATCTCAGAATTCAATATGTATTCCTGAATAATCTCATTTTTCAATTATTCAGCCATTTCATTTTACTATGTTCAATGTTAGCTAGATTAGTCAATATTTATCACTTTCGATGCAACAACAAGATCTTATTTGTAACAAGTGGTTTTCTTGGTAGGTTGATAGATTGATTTTGATGATCGGCGGCTCAGATAGTTACCTTGATTCTAGTTTCGAGCCAAGAGTATGGTTGCGTTTAAAGGTAGCGTCAGCTGCTAGTTGTGGTACCTAGCATTGTAGATCACCGGTTGGTGTAAGTTTCCTTTTGTGATGCTTTTAGTCGATTATACTTGAGGATCTCTTAGTTTTGGGGTATCTTCTATAGGGTTTCATTAGTTCAGTTGTATGTTAGATAGGCATTGGTCCTTGCAGTTCCAGAGCTGATGATTGACTCAGACCATTCCTTTGAGGCCCATTGTACCAGATATTCCATATACTTGGGCATGTTAGAGATGTGTAGAGGGTATTACACCTTCATGTTCAGGAGGTCTTTTGATTTATGAGGTCCCAATTTCTATTATTTTAGATGATACCCATCTTACTTCTTGCTTTGCTGAATACATGATGAACTTTCTTTCCATCTACAGACTAATAACCAGTTTGAGTGGATTATTTAGATACCTTAAAATACATTGTGATCTTATGTCCTTGATTTTTTGTAATTTTTGAGGTTGAATTTGGCCTTTATAAAGCTTTACATGACGACAGATGATATTCTAATGTTTAGATGGGACCATTCAAGTACTCCACGGTATGTTCTGGGATTGTGTGTTGATTTCAAGGGTAGCTGAGACTAGCAATTGGATTTAGCAGAGTTCTCCTATAATAACGACTATCATTCTAGCATCCAAATAGTATCATTCGAGGCTTTATATGGTAAAAATTGTAGATCACTGATGTGAGGGTACAGTACTGTTAATATTCGGCCACAGATATTTGATTTTATTTGAGATGTTACATCAAGATTCAAACCTATTCAGGTTAGATTTCAGACAACACAGAGTGGGAAGAGAGGCCATACAGATTGTAAAATTTTCTTATTATGATTAGTACCAAGGATTTATTGATTATGTCCTAAATTAGGGCCTTCTGAGATCACAAAGCAGTTGAGAAAGATTGCTTGTGGACTGGTCTACCTTTTCAGTTGTAATGATATACCCTATCCCATCCACATCTTCATGCCTCATCAATATATACTAGATTCTTACTATGCATTTTGTTATCAGTTAGCTTGATTGAACGAAAAGCTAGTTTGTATCGAACACCTTGATGCAATTATTGATGAAAAATGTAAATGGATCAGGTCCAGGGACATTTCTATTATGAAGTTCGCTGGACTAGTGGTCCAGTCAAGGAGTCCATTGGGAGGTTGAAAGCATTGTCTGAATTCTGTGTTTTTGTTGTTTCAAACTTCGAGTACTCCTTCTTCTTAACTTTTATAGAAAAAAGTTTCTTTAGTGGTGGATATTATAATGGACCTTAGGGACATTTTCATGATTCTGTGATTTTTCTGCATTTAAAGCATTCTTGTAGCTTCCAAAGTTATTTATGACTTGCTAGGATCGGTAGGTTGGTTTCCTGGAAATTTAATAGTTTAATCCCCATATAAATATAGATTCTTTGGGTCATACTCATCTTATACGATATCAAATAGTCCTTTTGTCGATTCTATTGAGTCTGAAATTGATTATATAAATATTTTATGTATGGAGTGTTTAATCCGACTTTATCTTTATTTGGTGGGATTTTTGAACTTTTGGAAAACCTGTCTAAACCAGCCACATCGACCGACTTATTGGTCAAGCGACTAATAAAATGGTGGTAGATAAATTGGCTAGCCAGTAGATAGCCTAGATAAAGCTCTTTCACGAATTTCTTGAAATTTCAAGCAACTCCTTATCTTTAATGCATTATTAAACACCATAGAATTATGTTGTGGTGGTTATATGATTATTTCTACAAGGTAATTCTATGTTTTCAGTATTGTAATAAATTTTTCTATGTTATATAAGTTTCCAGGGCTTATATCTTCATTTTCTACCTTAAGTTTAAGACCTAATTTGTACATACGATGTATGAGTTGCCTTGCATTAGAGCGTCTTTTCAAGTCAGTCTTGTCTGGCCTGCTCATTAGCAAGTGTCTGGGCCCTGCCTCTCTTTTCCAACATCTCAGTACTCGGTTGCCTTGTGTATAGCATTTCTCCCTCAAATCAATGAGAAGTCCTAGAGGAATATTTAAGTACTTAAGGATAAGTTGGAGCTTGTGTTTATTATTTTTTTGGCAGCTGGGATAGGCATTTGGCCTTAGCAGTAGTTCTTTATGATAACAATTATCATTCCAATATTCAGATGACACCTTTTGAAGCCTTGTATGGTAGGTGTTGTAGATCACCTGTTGGCTGGTTTTGTAGCAAAGAGGTTCAACCCCAGAGTTGTGATTGGATTCATGATACGACAGATCGAATCAGAGTTATTTAGGATAGGTTTCACACAGCACATATCAGGAAGAAGTCCTATGCAGATCGTAGACTTCGGCCCCTATAGTTTAGCATCGGTGATATGGTCTTCCTCTGAGTTTCCCCATGAAGGGTATTATAAATTTTGGTAGGTAGGGTAAGCTTCACCCTAGGTTAATTGGGCCTTATGAGTTCACATAGAGAGTTAGAGATGCTGCCTATAGTATTACCTTACCTCCAGAGTTAGCTACAATTTATCTAATATTTCATGTATTGTTGTTTCACCGATACATACCTGAACCATCCCATGGGATTCGCCGAGAGTTTGAGAAAATTGATAATAGGTTATCTAGAGGC
Source organism: Withania somnifera (assembly GCA_039654485.1). Taxonomy (NCBI): domain Eukaryota; kingdom Viridiplantae; phylum Streptophyta; class Magnoliopsida; order Solanales; family Solanaceae; genus Withania; species Withania somnifera. The sequence continues at coordinate 5,148 of JBDJHY010442829.1, read as the reverse complement.
CATTATAGATAGGGATGTGAGGCGGCTTAGATCGAGAGATATTCTGGTGGTAAGGGTTTTTTTAGCACATCAATCAGTCGATAAGGCTACTTGGGAGACAGAGCATGATATGTTGGCCCAATAACCACAGTTGTTCAAGCCTTTAGGTACAATTTTTCCTTGATTTTCAAGGATGAAAGTCCAATTTAATGGTGGATGTTGTAATAACCCATTTGGTTTTTACTTGTATTTTAGTTTCTTCATTGATTAATGCTTTCATTTAGCTACCCAAGTCATTTCTGACTTGCTAGGACCGTTAGTTTGGTTCCCTGGCAGTTCTATAACCTGATATCTTAGTTTTTTTCTGTTTTGAAGGTTTAACCTTGAAATAGTGGAATTAAGAGTGAATTCTTAGTAAACACGCTCGGAATCAGCTTTTAATAGTTTCATTAGCTCTTGAAAGCTGAATTTGGTCTAGTTGGACCTTTATTTCATGTTCCGGGGTTTTCATTTTGAGTTTGAGCTATTTTATTTGGAAATTAAGTTCAATCAATGTTCATTTGGAAGCCTGGTTGGGTTTTGGTTATTAGAGCATTAGATTAAAATATTGACGTTTGCATCATCTCTGTAATGATAATTTTGGGTTGGTTGAGTCATTGATTCGCTTCTAGAGGTGTTCAGACTCATTTTGAGTGTGTTTGTGGGAAGTTGAGAAATTAAATATTTTCGGTTCTAAGGTCCTTTCTTTCACACGATCTCGAATTATCATTTCGATGATTCTATTAGATCTAGAATATTGTTTCCATACTTGTAGCATGTTTGGTTTTTTGAATTTGGGCTTGGGACGCTCATTCTAGGACACTCTAACTTTTTCCTTTTAGTTTTTAGGAGTTGCATGCACCTGGCGATGTCACCCAGCGACAAAGGGATAGCCCCTGCAATACTGCCCCAGCAGATAGGTGTCCTCCCTAGAAAAGGTTGCCCTGTGGTCAAGTGGTCTCCTCTACGACCCTGCCTCTGCCCCAGTGACCTCTCCCTAGCACCCTTCCTTTCACCCCACCGATCCCAGGAATGAAAGGCCAACGTCGCCCCAGCGGCACATTTTCTGCCATAGCAGTCTCACCCATGCAGCTGGCAACTATAAATATTTCTTTCTCCCTCATTTCTTCAATTCCTCCACTTTAGGCGACCTTGAGTTGGTGGTTTCAAAATTTTGAGTTGTGGGGAGCATTGGGAGTTTCTCTAGGTCCATTGTTGAAAATTATTCTCGTGTTTCTCTAGGTAATTTCCTTTGATTCCACAACTTTTAGTTAGTGATCAATGTATATTTTTCCTATACATAGTGTCACAACCCGATTTCGCGGATCATGATGACACCTATTGTACCACTTGTAGAAGAACCAACCCCGTAGTCCGAAGCCAAAGCGGAGGGCTATTATATTAAAAGTGGGAAGCACAAGTATAGTAATAATAATAACAAGATTGATAAATGCGGAAGTTTAAAGAATTAAACTAAATTCCCAAAACTCGGTATCAGTGTCAAATGAACCACTAAGTACAGAAAAAAGAAATCCAACATATGTCTAATACAACTGCGTATCCGAAATATATGGAGATCAAATATAAATGTCAAATCCGAGGAAACGTAGGTAAAATTCGGATGGCAAGCTCACCCTGAATCTCTGAAGAAATATAAGTTTCTCGAACTGCTAGAGGTAATCACAATCTAGAACCTGTACTCGGATCACATGTGCAAGTGTAGTATGAGTACAAGTTGTCGAAGCAACCCGTACCCAGTAGGCTTTGATGGCCCACTAAGCACATAAAAATAATAAAAGCAGCAAATAACGGAATACAATAAAGGGGTCACAGAATCAATAAGCACAATAAGGGGCTAGCTACTCAAATAAGAATTAATTACAAGTTGACATGTGCCGCTAGCTAATCACATAACAAGATCTCAGGAAATGAAGGAAAACATACCCGGAATCCTCACAACAATATATGTGAATAATAATACAATAAACATGAGTCAAAAAAGACATGGGTAGAGAGTGGATTGTATACCGGTAACCTCAAGTGAAAGGATAAATAAAGAAATAACAATGTACTGCATAATATCCCATATAACATGAAGTATCAATTAATCAATAATAACAATTAAGCAGTAATAAGAGTAATAAAGTAATACAAATAAACGCTGACAGGTCCCCCAGACAGAAATGCAGCTTACATTGAAAACACACTCACCATAGGCCTTACATCTCAGCCAGGGTACAGTGAAAACAACAAGTGCAAAAAAGTAAATACCAACACATGAAGTAACTAGTCTTGTGTACGCATCTCCTCCGGTACCTGTAGGTCCAGCATGCAGAACCCAAGAAAGTTTAACCTAAATATTCCCGATATAACTCCCCTTTCTCCTTTACCCCCCTCTGTGTCGCGTGAAAGCTCGGAGGCAAGGTCCATGGAGGTATGTCACCATGTACAATCTCTAACGTTATCATAACATCACATCCCAAATCTATAAAAACCTTAAGGGTCCCAAGTCACATCTCGTGCTTCATATCAATAGTGTCATCAAACCGTTCTTGGCAAGTCAAGGCATACAATGCCTCAATGTATATTTGTATCACTAATATCCTCAATAGATTAGGTATCAGGTATCTAAAACTAGTAATGTGATAGATATCTAAAGTTGTACTCACTGTAGTACGACGGCGGACTCAAGTCCCAGCGACTGTACTCACTGCCAATCTGGGTTGGACTCAAGTCTAGCATTCATTAGTCAAATGATATTTCCTGGTGGCAGGGTATAAAGCTTAGGCTAAAACAAGTAAAAATAGTATTACCAGTTTCTCGATACCATGTCGAGTCTAAAATAGTTAAAAGGTCATTTACTTATATTAGTATTAAATATTCCACTTGCTCAGTTTATATCATTAATCATCATTGTTACCAAAATCAGTCTCTAGCCTTTGTGGCTCAATAATCAAGTAGTGATACTGAATCAGCTCCAATGCACTCTCATCGGAGCCAAAGGCCCAACCTTTCATGGCATAATTGCATAATATATCAACAAGTATATATCAACATATGATCATGTAATAGTAATTTCCTATGCCAGTATAGATATCTGTAGCCAATTTCTAAGTCACAAATGCCAAAATATAAATATCAACATAAAACGGACATAAGAACGGTACAGGATCACTATATCCACCTAGCTACCTAACCATGAATGCTATTTTACAATTATTAAAGCTATAAGCTCAGACATAGCACCACGGAGCCGACCTGTCGTCTGATGATAAAGCGTTGTAAATTCACAAATCTTACTCTGACTGACGTCAAATGATCTCTGAATGATCTGAAACTTGTGCCAAAGTATTCTATATGTTAATATGAGTCTATCGGTGTAATTATGCTAAGTTCCAGACTGGACATAAAATTGAGCATAAATCAGGTCTGCGGGACCCGCTTGTCAGAAATGAAAATAAACTTTGCCACGTGGTTTCAAATGTTACTAAGAATCTGTGATCAAAAATTGAGAACAATTCGAGTGCGGGAAGGGCTCCAAAATAGGCTAGATAGATTTGACTATAACGGGGTCGAAAATGGAATTTTTATGGATTAACATTGGAATTTCAATATATTATTGATACTAGACGTAAAATATACCCAGGGAATAATGAATTACACAATAATATATGGATTATCACATGATATTAACAATTTCACCAATTGGGGTTAATTAATGGAGGAAATCAAGAAATTGAAGAATTAAAAGGAGAAGAACTTACCCAAAATGCATATAAATTGAAGAACAATGATGAGGGAAATTTTCTTAGCCTTGGAATGATGTTTGGGAGAGGCTTTATACACAATAATGGGTGAAAAATTAGTGATTTTGCTGAATAAAAGATTTGAGGGTTGTGTAGGGATTTTATAAAAATGCCAAGCATTTTCTTCATCACCATCGCATCCAAAAGCATCGCTATCGCGAAGAGTAATGAAAATTCTTCATCACTATCGCGTCCAAAAACGTCGCGAACGTGAAGAGTACGGAAATTTCTTCATCGCTATCACGTCCAATGCATCGCTATCACAAAGAGTAATGAAATTTATTCATTGCTACTGTGTCCAGAGCGTCGCTATCGCGAAGAGTAAATCCCTTTACCAGCAAAACAACAATTCTTTTAAATTTCAATCGGGGTTTTGAAAATGAAACGAAGTCCAATTTTGAAAAAATAAATATTTATTTTATGTGGACTCAACAGAAAAAACAAAATTGACATCGGAGGTGATTTGAGCGATAATGACCCCTAACTAAGACTTAGCCAAAATTGGAAAATTTCAATCTTTCCACATAACCACCCAAATCGAGCACGAACACCATGGGAAGAGTACCAAGGGTCAAGCCAACCTAAATTTACCATTCTGGAGCTGATGGAAGCGTTAGAATTTTGATCCAACACTCTCAACACTAAATTACCACCCAAGCTCCACTTTAGGCTATAAACTTATGTAAAACCCACAAATTGGTTAAAATTTGAAACGAAAACTCCGAAACACAAACTTAAGGTCAAAAATAACTTTGTTTGGCATTTCAGAGCTAATGGATCTGTCGAAATTTAATTTCGAGTTCATCTTGAAGGAATGTTGACTTTGGTCAATGAGTGCTTAGTTTTAGGTTCTAAAACAAGCAATTTGAGATATCTCTAAACTGAGCCGCTAGAGAACCGAACTACCGGTCCCAACAAGTCATATATGACTTGGGGAAACTATTGAAATACTCTAAAATGAAAATGTTGTGTATTTATTATAAATGACCATGAGGGTCATTACAACATCTATTACTAAAAGGACTTTAGTCCTTGAAAGTCAAAACAGAGAAGAGATGCGTGAAGAAAGACTCCGACTAAGGTGACCAGAACCAGCATAAACATCCATTACAACTCCACTAGCCATAAACTACTCATATAAGTTAACCACAATCTCACTGAAGATTAAATACCAATACTTAAAAAAAAACTCCCTCCAACGATTGCCACTATCTCAAAGCTAAAACCAAGGTCGAAATCAATCACTACTCTGACGAACACCCAAAAGTTTACCAACAACACCCTGCCATGCTGTGGGGAGATGAAGCTGCAAGAACCTTAACAT
>JBDJHY010442828.1:2346-28381 GCA_039654485.1 Withania somnifera | reverse complement strand
ATTCTGATCTGAGGTTGTTTTAAGAAAATGTTGCCCAAAGTCAACTCCATGCCAAAATAACCAACTTTTCAATTACTGAGTACTCGAAATGAGCCCGATTGGTCAGAAGGCCGAACGAACAACTCACCTAACCCAAATTCTGCATTCTAGAGCTGATGGCATAATCATATTTTTAATCCGATGCTTCAATAAGAAAATGACCACCTAAGTTCCACCTAGACGACGTAAAACACATAAAACACATAAAATCAAATTTAAAGCTCTTGAACTCATACCAAAAGCCCGTCTTGACCAAAATCCATATTCCAGAGTAAATAGAATTGTCAAAATTAATTTCGAGTTTGTTTTCATAGAATCTTAACTAAAGTCAATGATTTTAATATAAAAGGCTCTCAAATAGGGAAATAGACATAACAACCAAATGAAAGACCCAAAAACTGAACCACCAGTTCTGATAAGTAATAAATGACTTAGGTCCTATTCAAGAAAGCATTAGAATGCAAGAAAATAAAAAATCACAAAAATGAATAGAAGGGTCATTACAACATCAACTACTAAAAAGATTTTCGTCCTTGTAAGTTAGAATAAAGAAGCATCTGAAGGCTCGAACAAATGCGAATACTGAGACATTAACTCACCCCCCAAGTGGCCTCCTCAATAGGATGATCCCTCTACTACACTTTAACCATCAGAATATCACGAGATCTCAACTTTCTCACCTCTCTAGCAAACACCAAAATAAGCTCCTCAATGACCGATAAACCCTCATCAACCTGGACCAAATTCGAAACAGATGCAATTCATAAGGAACATACCGTCTCAACATAAAAACATGAAACACCGGATGCACAACTTAAAACATAGGAGGCAAGGCTAGATTATAAGCAATACTACCAATCTAATCAATAATATCAAAAGGGATAATATACCAAGGACTAAGCTTTCCCATCAAATCGAACCTCATCACAACTTTCATAGGAGATACCCACTAGAATAGATGATCACCCATACTGAACTCCAAGGCACGATGACAACGGTCAGAATAACTCTTCTATCTGTTCTAGGCAGCCCAAAGTCTCTACTAAATTAATTGAACTTTATCCAAGGCATTCCGAAGTAGATCAGTACTCTACAATCTGGACTCAAACCAACCAATAGGTGAACGATACAACCTACTATATAAAGCCTCAAATGGATCCATATGAATACTAAAATGATAGTTGTTATTATATGCAAACTCTGCCAAAACCAAGTGCTGATCCCAAGAACCATAAAAATCAAGAACAAAAGCTCTCAAAATGTCCTCCAGGACCTAAATAGTCCTCTCAGATTGGCCGTCTATCTGGGATTAAATGTTGTGCTAAGATGGGCCTCATTACCCATACCATGCTGAACCTCTCTCCAAAACTAAGAAGTGAACTAAGTACCAAGGTCTGAGATAATAAAAACCGATATGTCACGATATCAAACCACCTACTGAAGATAGATAAAGGCTAATTCTCTGTACTATAAGTTGAATAAACCAGAATGAAGAGTGTGGATATACTCAACGTGTCAATAATGTCCTATATCAAATCGTGGCTGCAAGGAGTCCGAGGAAATCCTAAAATAAAATTGACAGTAATCCGTTCTTACTTCCACTCGGGAATAGGAAGCCTCTACAACAAACCACCCGGTCTTTGGTTCTCAAACTTAACCTGTTGATAGTTTAAGCACCTAGATACAAATTCAACAATATCCTCATCTTAGCACTTCACCAGTAAATATGCCTCAAGTATCTATACATCTTAGTCGTACCGAGATTGATGGAATAGTGGGAATTCTGGACCTTACAAAAAATCAACTGAATTAGGTTAACTACTCTAGGAACACAAATGTAGACCCAAACCTTAAAATACCACATGAATCCAAAATAACACTATGGGGCTCACCCCCCGATAATTGATCATGAATATCTACTAAGTATGGATCTTCAAGACGACGTTGCTCAATCTGATCTATCAAGAAAGAACAAGCCTTAATACAAGCAAACACATGACCTAAATCTAAAATATCAAGTCAAACCAAATGGTTAAACAAAGACTGAACCTCCAAAGCTAACGACCTCTTAGCAACTGATAACCCATACAAACTACCCATACTCACCACCTTTAGCTCAAGGCACCCCCTACCATTTTTTCCTTTGATGAATGATACAAAAAAAGAAATCGATCTATTTACGTCGACAAGTATTAAGATCTTTCTGGATCATAATGGACTGATGACTATAATGATTAGTAAGGATATCATAATAGACTCCATGAAGATAGTGGTGCCAAATGTTGAGAGCAAAGATTACTGGTGCCAACTCCAACTACTCCCGTAAAGACTACAGCCGCCAAATATTAAGGACAGTTACACTCATGAATCTTAAGTTGTCAAGTAGCATAAGAGATGACACAGTCCTTCTATATTAAAGCATATTCCAAACCACTACCAGAAGCATCACAATAAACTACAAAACTCTGACCCTCGATCGGTGATATCAACACAAGAGCAAAAGTAAAAATAGTCTTAAGAATCTGAATACAAGTCTTACTCTCATATGACCACTAGAAAGGAATTCCTTTTCTAGTCAACCTAGCTAATGAAGCTACGATAGAAGAGAAGCCCTCAAGAAAATAACGGTAGTAATTGCGATACCCACAAAGATGTGCACCTTAATAGGAGTAGCTGGTCAAGGCCTATCACAAATAGCTGTAATATCAGTCAGCTCCATACTAATACCCTCTATGGACACCACATGTCCATGAAATGCAACTGACTCAAGTGAAAACTTACACTTTGATAACTTGGTAAAAAGTCGATGATATCTCAAATTCTAAAGCATAATTCTCACATAGCACTCATGATCCTCCCTACTATGAGAATACACCAAGATATCATTGATGAACACAATAATAAAAAAATCAAAATAGGGCTTGTACACATGGTTCATCAAATACATAAAAGTTGCGGGTGCATTATTGGTCAATCCAAAAGATATCACAAGGAACTCATAATGGCTATACTATATCTTAATTGTTTTGATTGGGATATCCTTAGCACGAATTCGCAATTGATGGTAACCTGACCTCAAATCAATCTTGAGAATATCAATGAACCCTAAAGCTGGTCAAACAAGTCATCAATATGATACATATTCTTCACGGTCACACCATTAAACTATATGTTGATACACATATGTATAGAGCTGTCTTTCTTTTTTATAAAAAGAATATGAGTACCCTATGGTGAAACACTAGGCTGAATAAAACCCATATCTAAAAAGTATTGAAGGCGAGTCTTGATCTCTCTTAGCTTAGCAGGTTCTATATGATAAAGAGCAATAGGATTGGGCCTAGTACCCGACTCTAACTCAATGGAAAAATCTATATCTCTCTCAGGTGGTAGGTCGGGCAAGTAGATGGGAAATATATCAAGATACTCACTCAGAATAGGTACTAACTCAGGAGTTGTTGAATCAATGCTAACATCTCTAACATATGAAATATATGCTAAACAACTACAAGAAACTAGGCAACTAGCCTGAATGCAAGAAATAATCCTTATAGGTGCACGATTAGATAAATCCTTCCATGCGACTGAGGGGTATATTATGCATAACTAAGGTCACGGTCTTGACATGACAATCCATGACCACTTTTTGAGGAAAAACCAGTCCATGCTTAGAATCACATCAAATCAACCATATCTAATAGAATCAAATCAGCCTGAGTCTCAAAACACCAATAATTACAAATTAGGATACCAATACATGATCCACTAATAAAGAATCACCTATTGGGTGGGAGATAGATAATGTCCTAGGAAAGGGCTCACTAACCATACTCAAATATAAAGCATAATAAGAAGGTACATAGGAGCAAGTAGAGCTTGGATCAAACAATGGTGAAGTTGGATTTTAACACACAGAAACTGGCACAATAGCATTAAAGGCCTCAACATCAAGCCTACCAGTGATCGCATAGAAATATCGACGACCACCACCACAACCACCCTCACGACCACTACCCCTACCATGCTGAAAAGAAGCAAAACCTAGAGCACCACCTCCCCTACCCTGAGGTGGCACGAATAATAGGTTGTGAAAGAATAAGAGATGGAGAAATAATCTGTTAAACCATAGAATAATACCTCTCTGAGGATAATCCACTGATATATAGCCTATAGCAATACAAGTATAACACATGACACTCTCCTGAGATGGAAAGAAGGATATGAAGAACCAGAGCGACCCCTATATTCTAAAGAATCTCTTTCAAAAGTCTATATGGATGCCTCAATATAGCAGCTAGACTGCCTCTGCTACTATGGCTGAGAAGAGGTCCTACCCAAAGAACCATAACCTCGAATACCCTATCTAGAACCAATGAAGCTACCCTCATGACGAGGCCTCTTCTCCTCTTTACCTTTCCTACTATGGGTAAGCTCTTTCATAGAAAGGGCATGCTTAATAATAGCCTTAAAAATGACCTAGTAACAAGAAACACCTCAGTAGTCTGACGAATATTGGGTCCAAACCATGAACAAATCGACGGACCCTCTTCGCCTCTATAGAGATGTAGCTAGCACTAAAAGTATATAATCGATGAAAATCTTCCTCACACCTAGAAACTGATAGAGAACATGTAATTCCCTAATAATTATTTTTTTGAAATTTCGCATTTCTTATATCCTATAGCTTTTCTATAGCGTCCCAAAGTTATTTGTGACTTATAGGAACTAGTGGTTCGGTAGTCGTTCGTTTGGTCGTTTGGTCAGTTTTTCTATTTAGAGTCTTTAGTATTAAAATGTTGACTTTAGTCAACATCTTGTAAAAAAAACTTGATATTGCATTCTGACAGTTCCATTAACTTGTAATATAGATTTTGATCTAGATGGACTCTTTTTTTGAGTCTAGGAGCTTTACTTTTGAGTTCATGCCATTTTATGTGTTTTATATGTTTTATGTTGCCTAAGTGGAACTTGGGTAGTCATATAATTATCGAAGCCTTAAATTGAAAATCTAAGTGTGCCATCAACTCTAGAATATCACGTTTAGCTTAGGTGAGTTGTTCGTTCGGGGTTTGAGCGAACCGAGAACATTTTGAGTACTTGGTTGGAAAGTTGGATTTTTGGAAAAGTGTTGAATTTGGTTAATATTTTATCGAAATGACCTCAGATCAAAATTTTATCTATGCTGTGAGTCAGGGATATCATTTCCATGCAATTGGTATATTTGGTTTATATGTATCAAATTCTGTTTGGGCCCCGAGAACCAAATTCTTCCTTTAAAATGTTGCCGATTTTCAGAATTTTGCTCAGATAAAAATGTTTAGTACAATAGCTGTCAAGGGGAGAGATTGTGCCAATTCCCTATTTTCGTTTTAGCATGATCGTGCTCTCGTAGTACAGATAACACTAAATATTGCTCTCTCCTTGTAGCACCGATACCACTGCTAAGAGCTGATGGTACAAATCGGCCTTGCCACTTCCTTTAGGGTGACCGCTCCTGGTAGAGAAAGTAGTGCTAATTGATTTAATGACCCTTTAGCTCCGATAGAGTCATCCAACCCGATGGCGCTAAATCTAGGTCAAAATATAAATTGTTGAAATCTCAGATTTTGTGCCATTGATTATCTTTTCTCTTCTTCGAACACTTTAAAACCTCTATTAAATTAATTGGATCTTTGTATAATATTGTGGGTGAATTTAGAAACTTGATTTCTTCAATATTCCTTCAATTATTGGTAATTTCTACACTTGTTTTATCAAATTTTACCCAAAAATACCCAACTTCTTCAAGTTTTTTTCTGTACCTTAAGTCTTTATTTAAAGATTGTTTTTTGCTTGGTTTAGCTCCAATTTGGGTATGAGTTCCCCACCAAGGTGGGGAATATTTTTATACCTTTTGTTCAGGGTTTCAAATTCGCGAGCCCATATGTCTATTTTGACCCATATTTTGAACCTGCTATTTCATAGCTTTATGTGTATTTTTTAATCCTATCAATGTTTAGATTATGTTTTTTCAAGTTACGTGATCTTCGGAGCTTGCTTGTACATTTTGGTTATTTGGAATAGTCCGGGCATTCTTTTATGTCGTATTGGAGCTAAACCAAGCAAGAAATTGATGATTGGCTATGCTTGGTGTAGATATTGAGCTTGTGCAGGGCCGTAGGGCTTACCTGTGATATTATCTGTAGCCAATTATACCATTATGAAATTTTGTTTTCATGCATTAGTTTTCACTATTTTATGGCCAAGAGCCCGATGTTATTGATTTTGAAACCTTGTATGGCTTTGTAGGACCATTTTCAGTATTATAAGATTAAAAGAAGCATTTTGAGATATCTCTACTAGTTTTTAGTGACTACTGACATAATATTGACTTAGACACTATTCTTGAGAAATTATTAGACTTGGTGAAGGTTGAGCACTAGACATTAATTTTCATGCTGAATTTGCCTCGAGGAAGCCTAAACGACCTATATTGATGACTTATGCTAGCTACAGATTTGGGGAAGCCTGAGCATCTATTAATCATATTGATACAAGCTTGGGGAAGCCCATTTATTATATTGATGTATGATTGGGGAATCCCATTGATTATATTGATTCATGCTTGGGGAATCTCATTGATTATATTGATACATTCTTGGGGAAGCCCATTATTTATATTGGGGAAGCCCATTGATTATAAGAATTTAGACTTGGGGAAGCCTATTGATCATAATGATTTTGGACTTGGGAAACCCCACACACTCACTCATGTTTCAATACTTTTTTCGTTCATGTTTGTGTTTACTTTCTACACTTGTCTTTCTTGGTTGTACCTTCTAGTTGTATCGATGCCAGTGGGTGAGCTTTACTTGTTTGTATTTCTTGATATTATGGGGTGTGTTTAAGACCTTCTTTTACTTATTACTATTCTATTTTATGGTTATGAGTTATAGTTAAACCTGTTGGGTTCCCAATCATTATGCCCCTAGTGATATACTTGTCATTGTTGTCTATCCTTCCCTTTTTTTATTTGAGGTATCCGATATACCGCCATATCTATTACTTATCTTCTTAATATTTGAGAATGGATTCAGGTATGTTCTCTTTGTTTTTTACCTGAACCTTCTCTATTGGTGGCTAGATATTTAGGATATATATATACCACCTTATCTTGTTAGCTAGCCTTACTACATGCTCTTTTATTTGACCTATATGACTTGTCTCTCTTATCTATTTGTTTATTGCCTTTATTTATTATATTTCCCAGTCAGCCTAGACTACTGGATACCCATTATTTTGATACTCATACCATACCTCTTTGACTTTTTGGTACATATCCTAGTATGAGTGGTCAACATTAATTCTTGATTAAGCCCTGATTTTGTTGGTGAGGTAGAGGATGGCCCTAGCTTTGAAGCTGCTCTTTTATCGTTCCTACTATCTATTTTCTATTATTTTACCAAGACTGATGTTGTATTTTTATTTTTGATATTGTACTTTTATTTAATGGGTTATGAACTTGGATATATCAGGTTTTGAGGTTGTTTTTAATTGATTATAGACTTTCTCTTATCTCGATCCCTTATATCATCATATCTTTCATATTTAGTCTATTTTCATGCCTTGTATTCTTGTTGGGTAGTTCTCATATGGTGGAAGACAGGTTCCCTCATGACCTGATAAATATGGTTGTGAAAAACTGATATTAGAGTCCTAGGTTCATTGATATCCTTTGTACGTGAGTCAGTGTCTAGTAGAGTCTTAAAGATCAGATACAGAGACATTTGTATCTTATCTTTGAGAGGCTCTAAGGATATCTTTAGGGATTCTCTCTCTTTTTCCTTTTATATCAAGCATAAATTATAGTTAGATTTGGAAAATATCATTTGTTCTTGTTTATTCCCCCGTAGTTGGAGCGTACACGATCATTGGTAGGAGTAGGGGATGACGCATCTGTTGCACCTCCATCCAGAGCACCGACCAATAGTCATAAGGGTTGAGGTTGAGTGCGTATCAAATATTGGTACTCTACCTAGAGTAGCTTCGCCATTCAGAGCAGTAGGGATTAAGACTGAGCATGTACTGGTTCAATAGCCACAAGAGGTATATGGATCTGTTTTGTTCTCCTATACATACATTAGTCCCATCTTTGAGATCGGGGATAAGGGGATTTTTGTGCATTTATTGGGTATGTCGGGACAACCGACAGTTAGGGTGCAGACTTCAACCCCTTTTTCCTTCAGTTCGATTACACTGCCAGCAACGAGTGCTTATGGCTTAGGGGTGCCTTCGTCACCTAGTGTTTATGGATTGGGTGTTCCACTATCAGTCTCAGCGTATCTAGTTTAGGTGACTTCAACACCAGATAATCCTTCTCCAGCACCAACAATGTCTTCTCCATCCGTGATTCCACCTATTCCATCTTACCTGCCTATGTATAACTCAAATTAGAAGGCATTGGAATTTTTTTTGAGGTTGAGTCCCTTGAGGTTCTCTAGTTTTCCAAGTGACGACTTGGGAGATTTTATTGAAAGATTCCAGGAAGGGTTAAATAAACTCAGTTTGCTTGATTCTCATAGTGTTGACTTCATAATTTATCAGATGGGCAGTTTTACTAAGGAGTGGTGAAGATCTTCTTATTCTCCTAGGTTTGTTCACTCCACTCCTATTACTTGGAATTTATCTCATGATGCTTTTATCGGGAGGTACATCCTCAAACCAATCAGGACATAGGTGGGAGGAGTTTTTGAGACTTGAGTAGGGTTCTATGTCTATCTATGAGTATGAGGTAGTGTTTCACAGGTTGTCTGCATATGGTGCTATCTGTATCTAGCCTAAGATATAGAGAGTCCATTATTTTGTTCATAGGCTGGATACAGATATTTGTCAGTCTACCGAGTCATCTTTCAGGCTATTTTTGAGTTGGCTATACTATGAAGGTATTGACCAGTAGTAGGAGAGTTAGAAAGGAGAAGAAGTTGTGTTATCAAGGCCACTTCAGTAGATTGAGGTTTGGTAGGTAAGGATTTAGTTAATAAGGTAGGACCCACATCAACATGTTCAACAAGGACAATCTAGTAATCCCATTCAGGCTTCTCTTCAAGCTTCTATAGTGGATCTCGGAGTTATGAGAATTAGCATTCGGGCCAGCAGTAAAGGGATTTATCCGAATGCAGTGTCCATTATGGTTTTTCAAATTCCTCTCATCAGAAAAAGCCAGTGGGTTCGTGTTGTACTTGTGGTGGTATGGGATATTTGGCTAGAGATAATCCCCAGACTAGTCCTATTCTGCCTGTAGCTCATCCTCCTGTTATGACAGCTGAGTCGATTAGATCCATGCCACCTTAGGGAAGGGGTGGTGGTGCTCCAGTCTATGGTGCTCCTCGGTTTGGTAGTGGGGTGGTCACCATTTTTTTTATGTTGTGTAGGTAGACCTGAGGCTGAGGCCACTGATGTTGTTTTAATATGTACTATTTATGTGTGTTATCATCCAACTTTGGCTTTGTTTGATCCGTGCTCTACTTGCTCCTATATGTCTTTCTATTATGCTCCATGTTTGAGTATGTTTAGTGATACTTTGCCAATGCCGTTATTTTTCCCCACCTAGTAGGTTATTCTTTAGTAGTGGATTGTGTTTTGAGATCCTATTCTATGACTATCGGAGATGTTTAGACTTGGGATGATTTGATATTGCTGGATATGATATATTTTGATATGATACTAGGTATAGATTGGTTGTCCTCTCAGAGAGAAATAATGGATTATTATGCCAAGACCATGAACTTTGGTATTCTCGGTATACACAACCATATAGAAGGGTTCAGTTAGTCATACACTGATGGGGATTATTTCTTATATTCAGGCCAGTCACTTAGCATCTCGTGGTTATTTTACATACCTTGCATATGTTAGAGATGTTAGTGTTTATTTTACAACCCTCGAGTCTGTACCTGTTGTCAGTGAGTATTTTGATGTATTTTTGACTGACCTCCCTGGCCTACCACCTAAGTGATACATTGATTTTGGAATTGATTTAGATCTAGGAAACGTGCCAATTTCTAGTGCTCCTTATAGTATGGTACCTTCCAATTTGAGAGATAACAAGGCTCAACCTTAGGATTTTTTAGATAAGGGATTTATTTGGGATGGTGTATCACCTAGGGGTGCTCCTAATCTATTTGTAAAGAAGAAATATGGCTTTATGCGTATGTGTATTGACTACCAGCAGCTTAATATAGTTATGATGAAGAATAAGTATCTTATGCCTCTTGTTGATGACCTGTTTGATCAATTTTAGGGTTCAGCTATCTTTTCTAAGATTGATTTAAGGTCGGTTTCCATCAGTTACAGATTTATACTAAGCATATCTCAAAGATAGCATTGTGATGTCTTTTGGGTTATCTGATGCACCCACAACCTCTATGATTTGATGAACCATGTGTTTAGGCCATATTTTTCTTTTGTTATTATGTTCATCGATGATATCTTGGTGTATTCTCGGTATAAGTAAGACCATGAGCACTAGTTGAGGATTTTTCTTTAGGATTTGAGAGATCATCGAGTTTTTTCCAAGTTCTCAAAGTGTGTGTTTTGTCTTAAGTCAGTTTGAGGATCCAGCTTTAGTTGATATTCGTGATCAATTTTTATGTGGTAAGCCTCATATGGCTATCTTGGGTTCAGATAGTATTTTGAGATTTGGAGGATGGATTTGTGTACCCAGAGTTGATGATTTGATTCATTTTATTCTTTGTGAGACACAATAATTCCCGTTACTCCATCCATCCCAGTATGGCTAAGATGTATAGGTATTTGAGGAAGATCTATTAGTGGGCAAGTATAAAGAGACATATTGTTGAGTTTATTTATAGGTGCTTGAACTGTCAATAGGTCTTTTTTGAGCACCAGAGACCGGGTGGATTGATGCAGAAGCTTCCCATTCTTTAGTGGAAGTGGGAATGAATTACTATGGATTTCATTTTAAGTTTTCCTAGGACTTCTTGCAGCCACGATTTGATTTGGGTCATTGTTGATAGGTTGACTAAGTCCGCATACTTTATTCTGGTTTATTTAGCTTATAGTGCAGAGAAGTTATTCTTTATCTATCTTCAGGTGATTCGATATCATGGCACATTGGTTTATATTATCTCCAATCATGGTACCCAAATTACTTTTTAGTTTTGGAAAGCGGTTTGGCGTGGTATGGGTACTGAAGTTCATCTTAGCATAGCATTTCATCCCCAAATAGTTGTTCAGTCTAAGAGGACTATTCAGGTCCTGAAGGATATGTTGAGAGCATGTGTTCTTGGTTTTGGAGTTTCTTGGGATCAATATTTATCTTTGGATGAGTTTGCATATGACAACATCTACCATTCTAGTATTCAAATGGCTCAGTTTAAGGATTTGTATGGTAGGAGGTGCCGTTCACCTATTGGTTGGTTTGATGGATTTAAGTCCAGATTATAAAGTACTGGTCTATTTCGGGATGCCTTAGATGCAGGTCGATTGATTCAGGATTCACTTCGGACTTCCCAACCTAGGCAGATGAGTTATTTAGAGCATCATCGTCACACTTTGAAGTTTAATGCGGGTGATAGAGTATTTTTTATGGTACACCCATAAAGGGAGTGGTGAGGTTCGTAAGGATAGGAAAGCTTAGTCCCTGATATATTGGCCCATTTGAGGTTCTTGATTGGATTGGTAGTGTTTCTTATAAGTTAGTTTTTCCTCCTATGTTTTTAGTTGGGCATCCGATGTTTCATGTTTCTATGTTGAGGCAGTATGTTCCTGATGAATAGCATGTGCTTTGATATGATTCGATTCAGGTTGATGAGGGTTTGTCAGTTGTTGAGTAACTAATGTTGGTCATGGATAGAGAGGTAAAGAAGTTGAGATCTTATGAAATTTTGATGGTTAAAGTGTAGTGAAGGGATCATCCCATGGAAGAGGCCATTTGGGAGATCGTGATTGAGTTGAGGTCTTAGTATCTGTATTTTTACGAGCCTTCAGGTATTTCCTTGTTCTAAATTTTGAGAAAGAAAGTCCTTGTTAGTAATGGATGCTGTATTGACTCTTATGGTCATTTTAAAATTTTGCATTTTCTTTTATTCTAGAGCTTTCCTTTAGTAGGCCTAAGTTATTAATGACTTATCGAAACTGGTGGTTCGGTTCTCAGGTTGTTTGTTTTGCTGTTAAGTTTGTTTCTCTATTTTAGAGCCTTTAGTATTAAAGTTATTGACTTTAGTCAATATTTTGTGAAAATGAACTCAAAATCAAATTTTGAAAATTTTTAGTTCTGAAATGTGGATTTTGGTCTAGATGGGCTCTTTGTTTGAGTTTGGGAGTTTTGGTTTTGAATTTATATGATTTTATGTGATTTATGTTTCCTATATGAAACTTGGGTAGTCGTATTTTAATCGGAGCCTCGGATTGAATATTGGACTATATCATCAGCTAAAGAATGTCAAGATTAGGTTAGACGAGTTGTGCATTCAAGTTCCAGACCAATCAGGCTCATTTTGAGTACTTGGATTGGAAATTTGGATTTTTCGCAAAGTGTTAACTTAATTCCAAATTTCATGTAAACGACCTCAAATTGAAATTTCAGTTGTATCGTTGAGTTCGGAATATTATTTCGATGCAATTGACATATTTTTTTTGTGTGTCTCGGACTTCGTTTGGGCTTGGAGATCCAAATTCTTCCCCTAAAATATTGCATATTTTCAAAATCTGGTGCAACTTAAAATTGTTCAGTGCGATCATGGTCAATGGGCATGATCATGCTAATTCCATATTGTCCATCTAGCATGGTTGTGCTCTCCTAGCACTAATACCACTAAATGTTACTTCATCATTTTTGCGCCGGAAGCACTATTGAGCACCGATGGCGCCAAATCTTCCTTGCCACTTACTTTAGCGCAATCGCACCCTATAGGCATCAATAGTGTTGGCTAGTGTCGATTGCACTGAAGCCTGGTCCAGGTATTAATTGCTGAAATCTCAAATTTTCAGTCATTGTCCATCTTTTCTCTTCTTCAAACACTTCAAAACCTCCATTAAAGTACTTAGGTATTTGCATAATCTTGTGGGTAACTTTGGAACTTGAGATCTTCGATATATCTTCAATTATTGGTTAGTTTCTACACTTTTTTCATTAAATTTCACCCAAAAATCCCCAACTTCTTCAAGTTTATTTCTTCACTTTATTTCTTGATTTCAAGCTTGTTTCTTATTTGGTTTAGCTCCAAATTTTAGGTATGAGTTCCCTATGAGGTGGAGAACGTATTACCTTTTATTCAGAGTTTCAAGTTCGTGGGCTTGTAGGCTTGTTTTGACCCATATTTTGACTCTGGTTGTTATCATAGATTTATGGGTATTATTTGACGTGTATTAATGTCTATGTTATGTTTTTTCTAACTGGTGATTTTTGGAGCTCGTTTGCACATTTTGTGTGATTTGGAGCAGTTAGGGCATTCTTCTACGCTATATCTGGGAGCTTGCCTGTGAAGGATAGGTAGGCTACTAATTATGATCTTAGAATGAGCTTACATGGAGAATAATTGTGATAAATAGACATCCTTGAATTGGGATCTCTAGGTAGCACCTATGACCATGTACTCTTTTTTAGTCTGTTTCTTGGTTGTGTTTCTTTATTAAAATTTTGATGATAGTTACCTTACTACCTTGAGTGGTGTTGATAGACTTTGGAACATAGATGGTGGGTAACTGGGAATTTCTTTGATTCTCTAACATTGACTTGGTTGGTTTGCTATAGATTGAGCCAGTGCAGGGTGTAGGGCTTGCCTGTGATATTGTTTGTGGTTGAGAATACCATCATGAAAACTGGGTTTTATGCATTGGTTTTCACTATTTTATGGTCAAGATCCTGGAGTTATTAATTTTTAAACCTTGTATGGCCTTGTAGATCCGTTTTCACTATTATGAGATTAAAAGGAGCATTTGAGATATCTTTACCAGTTTTCGATGATTAATGAGATAATATTGACTTAACCACTATTTTTGAGATATTATTAGACTCGGCGAAGCCCAAGCACTACACATTGATTTTCATGTTGATTTGGCCTTGAGGCCAAGCGACCTACATTTATTACTTATGCCAACTCTAGGCTTGGGGAATCCCAAGCATCTATTGAGATCATATTAATGCATGCTTGGGGAATCCCATTGATTATATTGATGCATATTTGGGAAAGCCTATTTATTGTATTAATGCATGCTCTGGGAAGCCATTGATTATATTGATGCATTCTCAGGGAAGCCCATTAATTATATTGGTGCATTCTTAGGGAAACCCATTAATTATATTGATGCATGTTTGCGGAAGCCCACTTATTATACTAATTTTGACTTGGGGTAGCCCATCTTGATTTTGGACCTGAGATGCCTGGACACGCACTCATGTTTTAATACTATTTACAATCATGTTTGTGTTTACTTTTTACACTTGTCTTTCTTAGTTGTACCTTCTGGTTGTATGGGCAGATAATGGGTGAGCTTTACTTACTTGTATCTCTTGGTATTATGGTGTGCCGTAGAGATCCTCTTTTACTTATCACTATATTATTTTATGGTTAAGAGTTAGAGTAAAACTTTTGGTTTTCCAATCATGATCCCCTTAATGACAAACTTGTTGTTGTTGGCTATCCTTCCCTTTTCTTTATTTGATGTTAACCGTATACGACTGTATCTATTACTTAATTGTCTTCTTGATAGTTGAGCATGGATTTAGGTAGGTTCTCTCCTTGTTTTACTCAAACCTTCTCTATTTATGGCTAGATATTTAGGATATATATATATATACACTGTCGTATCCCGTCGCTAGCCTTACTACATGCTCTATTTATTGATCTCTACGACCTATCTCTCTTATCTGTTTATTTGTTTCCTTTATTTCTTATATATTTCTGATCATCCTAGCCAACTGGGTACCCGTTCTTTTGGTACTCATATTACATTTTCGCATCTTTTTAGTGCAGATCCTAGTTCGAATGGTCAACATTGATTGTTGATCGAGCCTTGATTCTGTTGCTGAGGTAGAGGACTGCTCCTGGCATTTAGAGATGTTCTTTTATCTTTCCTACTATCCATTTTCTACTATTGTATTGAGACAGATATTGTATTTCTATTTCACACATTGTAATTTTATTAGTGGCTCATGTACTTGGATATCAGGTTTTGGGGTTGTTGTTGATAAACTTCCTCTTATCCTGGTCCCTTATTTCATCATTTTTTCCACATTTAGTTTATTTTGATTCCTTGTATGCTTTTTTGGTGGTCTCCTATGGTGGAATGTAGGTACCCTCATGAACTGAGAAATCAGGTCATGATAGAACCCTACTTAAGTATTAAAAACTCCTCCCTCTTGTGGTCCTGAACGGTATGAGGAATGTACCTCTCTGGAAAGCATCACGAAATAAAGTCCATATAATAGTAGTGGATTCTGCTAATATGGTAGAAGAATAAGATCTCCACCATTGTCTGGCGAGGCCATCCATCTGATAAATGTTGATGTCAACACCATGAGTCTCAAATTAACTAAGGTTCTATAACCCCTTTTGACATCTCTCAATAAAAAATCTGGGTTCCTCACCTGGCAAATAATAAAACCTCGGGGGACTCAACCTCAAAAAATGACTCAATGCCTTAGATTCGAATTATACATAGGCAGGTGAGATGGAATCGGAGGAATCACAAAAAGACCAAAAACTACAGGTGCTGAAGATGGAAAAATTGGTGTTGGGGAACTTGAACCGTAAATAATGATACTGATGATGGAATACCCAAACCATAAACATTCGGTGCTGGTACATACCAGGCTGAAAAAAACTGGGGCTGAAGTAGGCACACCACCTATTGGCTGACTCGACATACCCAACAAATGCTGCATGAAACGTCTTATCTCATGTAACAAGGCTGGAACTATAAAGGAATTGGAATGAGTGTAGATGATCCATGCACCACTGGTGGCTGATGTTCTGGTATAGGCATAGGCTTCTATCTGAAGCTCGGACAAGTGATATATCTATATAAGGTGCCACTACTCTGGCAAGTCCTCAGCCTTGGCTATCACCAACTCCTCAAACTTGTGGCATAATATGCTCATCATCTCCCAAAGTTTCCAAAGAATGCGTACGTGCCATCTGCAGAAGAGTGAAATAGAACAAAAGATATTTCAACAGACCAACTATGATGCATGGTTGATAACAGAAGTGAAAAGAGAAGGAGTTTATAAAGATGTTCTTTTAACCTCTCGAAGATAATATACAGTGTATCTGCACTCAATCATTCAGACTCTACTAGACAGTTGCTCATGTATTAAGGATATCAACGAACCAAGTGCTTTGATACTAATATGTCACGACCCGATTTCTTAGGTCATGAGGTCACCTAAATCCCACCATAAGAGAACCACCCAAAAAGTACGTAAAGTAAGAATAATAAACCAAGTGGGGAAGATAAGATATAAATAACGGACTGGGATAAGCAAAAGCGTATAATAAGTCAATAATAACCCCAAAACTTCATATCTAAATACAGTGAGCCACTAATACGAGAGTACAATGTCCGAAATGAAAATACAGCATATGTCTTCGAAAAATAATAGAAATAAAAGATAAGAAAGGTAAAAGATCTTCTTCAGACACTAGAAGCTATCATCTATCTCAACAACTAGATCTCAGAAGAATCTCAATTAGTGTGGACCACTCGTTCCCGAATTTGAACAGAAAGATGCAGTGTATTATGAGTACCAAAAATAACGGATACCCAATAGACATTATAGGCCTACCGGGAATATATACGTAATAAAAAGATTAAGTAATCTGTTTAAGAAAATAATTCATAGAAGTCAAACAAGGATCATAGACATAGATAGCTATCTAACAGTATAAAGACAAGTAATATATCCTAGATACTAGATATGACAAGGAAGATTCAGGTAAACAAGTGAAAGAACGTAGCTGAACTCATGCTCAACTAATAAGAGATGCAAATGATTTATAGATATGGTAGTATACCAGTAACCTCAATAACAAAGATGGAAATATGGTATAGCTAAATAGATATATCAAATCATAAAAAGGATCCCAAAAGATGTAGCAATTAATATGTAATGGGATCTCGCAAGATCTAACTAATCAATAAAAGCATATCTCAACATAATTGGTAAAATAAATAAATAGCCAATCAAGGATGTAATGCAAACCCTCAAGTACCCCATCCTACCGGAGAGTACAAACAGCAACAACACTCGCAAAATAGATATGCAGAATCATATAACGCAATGATGGTAAAGTAAATCCGTACGCTCCTACCCCGACCCTCGAGTCTGATAGGTAGAACCACATGGAAGGCCGTGACCCGTATATCTCTCCTCTATCATATACCTCTCCCTAGTTTGCCCACAAGCACAAATCAGCAGGATCCACAGGGAGCCGGGACTTGTGCACAACAGACTTATAAGGTAAACCGTACTTATATAAATATGGATAAAATAGTACTCAGGTGATATAACTGTACTCGAATAAGACAAAATATATTTGGACCATTGACAGGTCAATATCAGTATCAATGTCAATAACCATTCCTATCCGCAATAAGGACTAAATCCAAAATTAATTCAATATCTAGATCATGGTCTTGAACAAGTATAGTAATACTCAACACTTACCTTTTTATCATCAAAACTAGATAAACACTTTGAAAGTACTCATTTTAGGCTCTAATACTGAAAACGGGATCAGGCCATGCAAGGTTTTAAAATCAATAATGTTAGGCTCTTGACCAAAAATAAAAATCAGTGCATCAAAATCAATTTCATGATGATGATATGCTCGAACATAAGGCTATCATAACGAATCCCGTCGGCTTTGCCAAGGCACAGATTCTACAGCAAGCATAACCAACCAAGTCAAATATCCAGGACTCGTGGATATTTCCCATAAAATCCATCATATATGTTCCATAATCATGGAATGACCATAAAGGGTCATAGATAACTATAATCACAAATACAACACCATAGTAAGTCAAAAAGCATATTAAAGAAGCAGAAAAGGGTCATAGGTGCCAACATATAAATCTCAAGAAAAGGATGTATAAATACCACAATCACTACTCATATAAGCACATTATAAGATCGTAAGTCATAGTCTACCTATCCCCCAAAGAGAAGTTCACAAATACAGCGTAGAAGATGCTCAGACTACTCTACATCCCCAGAAATGCACAAATGAACTCCAACAATCATGCAACTAGAAAAATAATAATCTAGATGTTAATACGATCCAAAACATTCCCATAAAAGCTATGAAAATAGTTGAGGTCAAAATATGGGTGAAAATAGGCCTAGAGCCCGCAAACTTGATAACTCCAAACAAAAGGTAAAAAAATTTTCCCCATATTATGGGGAACTCATGCCCAAAATTTGGAGGTAAGATGAGCAATAAACAACCTTGAAATCAATAAATAAACTGAAGAACACACATGGGGATTTTGGGGAATTTTGGGTGAAATGTTGAAGAAATTAAAGTGGAAACTTATGAAAAATTTAGTAATGATGAAGAAATCAAGGTTCCAAAGTCACCCAATAGCTTACGCAAATACCCAATTATTTTAATAGAGGTTTTAGTGTGTTGAAGAAGAGAAAAATTTGAATAAAATGGTTGAAATTCTAGTTTAAGCTTTATATAGAAAGTAGTAGTCCTTAATGGCATTACACTAAAGGACTAGAAAAATAAATAGTGTTATGGGTGCTCAAGGGTGTGATTGCGCTAAAGGAATGGGAAGGGGTCATTTAGTGTTGATGGTGCTGGATGGTGACATCACCCTAAATGAAGGCTAGGGGAATTAGTGCTAACGATGCCATAGTAGTGTGATCGTGCTAAAGGAATGGGGAAAATGGGAAATTAGGAATATGCACCAACGGTATTGGGGGAGCGCTCTGGCCACTAAAAGGGGAGGTCAACAATTAGCGCTATTAGCACTGGGTAGCGTGATCATGCTAAATGGGAAATAGGCAATTTGGCGCGATCGCGACCCTTGACTGCAATTGTTCTGAGCAATTTTTAGTTGCACCAGATTTTAAAAATCTACAACATCAAAAAGATGGATTTTGGAACTCCGATCCCAAACAGAGTCTGATACACACAAACTAAATATGTCAATTTCATAGAAATGATATTTTAGACTCAACTGAGCAGACGAAATTCTGATCCAAGCTCATTTGACCAAAGTTAATTCTATTCCAATATAACTAACTTTTAAAGTGAGTACTAAAAATGCGCCCAGTTTGTCAAAAGCATGAACAAACAACTCAGTTAACCAAGGTCAATATTCTAGAGCTAATGTCACAGTTAAATTTTCAATTTGAGACTCCAATCACAAAATGACCACCTGTGTTCCACTTAGGCAACATAAAGCACATAAAACACATAATATAATATAAACTCAAAACTAAAGATCTTTAACTCAAACCAAAAGCCTGTCTAGACTAAAATCCACGTTTTAGAGCTAATAAAACTGTTGGAATTCAATTTTGAGTTTGTTTTCATTGAACGTTGATTAAAGTCAATGATTTTAATACTAAAGGCTCTAATATAGTAAAATTAACATGACGGCCAAATAAACGACCTAGGAACTGAACCACCAGTTCTGATAAGTCATAAATGACGTTAGGCCACTACAGAAAAGTTCTAAAATGTAAGAAAATAAAAATAGCAAAAATGAGTGGAAGAGTTATTATAATTTTTCATGTGTTATTTTTTCTATTATGATACATCCTTGTACAAACCATTTCTCTATAAGTGGTTGAGTTTCTAAAGTTATAATCCCCCATTAGTGATAGGAGAACACAAAAAACAACTTGTCAATTAGTTGATGAACCTAAGAATAAAGTTGATGATGTACAAGACATAACTCCATACCAAACAAGAAAAGTAACTAAAAGGAAAGAGGTAGCTTCCTCATATTATGAAGAAGATAAATCTTCAAATGGATCATCAAATTCAAGGGACTCGGGGTTTGAATAAGCTGAAGAAAGTAGCTCCAAAATACCTATGCAAAATCTTGAACCATTGAGGCTGATGTGATCAAGAGCAAGATTCCAAGATTTTGGGACCAAGAGCAATGGAAAGTAAAGGCTTCTAAGAAAATCTATCAAGCTAGGCTTATACTGAGTGCCAAAGGTAAAGTTAAAAGAAAAATCATTGAGTAAATCAAGCTTATCACTTTATAATTAGCAGAGTATCTAGAGATTGAAAGATTGTGCAACCATTATCAATTAGAATGGACTAGTAGATCACCAAGTTATTTTTATCAAAATATGGTTAGAGAGTTCTATGCTAATTATGTTGTGCACCTAGAAAACATTTGTGACAAAGGAGAGAAAGTATCAGACATGCTAGTTCTAGAAAAAATCATAATTAAGAGGACGAAAGTTGATATCTCAGGTGAGATGATCAATTGGTTCTTATTTGATCCAAAATACGTGCCATCTATTTTGACTATTGAGTATAAGTACAAGACAGTGACATAAAGAATTATAGGAAATAGTTAGTACAAGTGTTGACTAATGGAGAACATATATGGCTGAAGGACTTTGAAGCAAAAATTGTAAAGCGATACTTAGCTTCATAGTAAGTTTTATTGGGTTGTTGTAAATTTTTTATTGTGCTTGACTGATGAAGATAACAAGTTGATAGAAGAAGATTCTATTTTGATGGCAATTTTGATGTCCGAGTATAACTTGTAATTTGGTGAAATAATTTCCAATGATAAAAGAGAACATACATTGAAGATGAACCCAACTTTGCCATTCCCATTCTTGGTGACAAACTCTGAGAGAATGCCATGGTTGTGATCTTATTTGTCATTGATTACTTAATCGATTCTACAAAAAACAAGACTTAGAGAAGTACAAGTATAAGACAAAATTTTATCAAAGGTTACACAAGCCCTCGATGTTTTAGACAAGCCAACACACAATTAATGGTCATTCTTCTTCTTAGGTTGGGTTTGGTAGCTAGTTGGGATTTTATTTTTTGTATCTTCAGCTCCGACAACCATGCCTCTACCCTCAACTAATTTCAATACTATTGTTACACCTCTTGATCTGTCCAATATAGCTTTTCATGCTTTACCATATGGCATCATTGCACAAAACATCATCAGGTTGGTAAAGAACACAAAGAGGTACGATTAACAATTCAAACATTTTGTTGAATAAATTAGAAAGTATATGGATGATTCCATCAATCTAAAAACTTTTTCATCACAATAAATTTTACGGCCATATAAATTCCATAGAAGAGTTCATGAATGGGTCGATAAGGTTAATGACCATATATGATTTGCAAAAATTCATGGAAGAACTAGTATAGGTTCAAAAAAATGTCTCAGTTATGGAAAAGAGGTATACTCCAGTCATACAACCAACAGAGATTGCATAATCAGAGGAGGAAGAGAGACTACTAATTTTTTGCCACTTAGCTAACAAGGGCAAGGAAATAACATCAGTGGATGAGAATGAAGATGCCCAAAAGAGGAATAAGAAGAAAATAAATATGAGTGAGAATAAGGACATGAGAGATCCACTTCGACAGTCTTAGAGTCACTGGTTGAAGAAGAAAAACCCAGTTTGTCAGGGCCTCATCCATAATAACAACGTAGTGGCTAGGAAACCTGGTGAAACTTTCTAAGCACAAAATATGGTATCTGACCATCTTCAACACATATGGATACTTTAACTATTTCAGTCACCATTAACACCATGATTGATAACATGAGAGATGCATATGCTCCCTATCCTGATTTTCCTAACGCATGCACTTAGGGAACCACAACTATGACCCATATCCTACTATTTAATTTTTATTTTGGGCATTAGGAACAATCCACATTTTTATGGGGGTGGGTGTATTTATATGGGTCAATATTATCACCTGAAGGTTTTGTTTCCATATTTCTTTTCACTTAGGCATGCTATCTAGTAGAATTTGCATGTAATATAATATTAGATTGATGTATATAGATATTCTAGGTGTGTTATCATTGTAATTATACTCACAGATAGAAATTATGGAGAAAATATCACAGTTCAAAGATGTTTTGACAAAATAATTTCAATAAAATTGTCTTACGTTATTTGATAGGTTTGAATACCTGTCTTGACATATGACCAATGAAGATATGTGCATGAATTTAGAGTTACATGTGTGGTGATTTCTCCTTAAGATAGAACTTGAACTTGTGGTTGGGTTGATAATGTAGCCTAGTGCCAAGTGTGTTTAAGCTATATTTGTTGCATTCTTATTTTGTATGTACGATTCAGAACTTATCTAGTTATTCTTGTCCAAGATTCAAGTCAGTGTTTGGGAAATAATCGCAGGCCACCCTTTCATTTTTAATCCACTCAAAGTAAACGGTTGTTCAAATAATATAAATATCCTTTGATCCCTTACTTAGAGCCGAATTTTTCTTCTTTTATTCATTATCCTAATCATTATCCTATTTATTTTTCTTAAAAGTTATGCTTTGTCCTTGGTCCCTCCTAGGACATTGGGCACCTCAACTTAAACCAATAGCCTAAGTTGAGGGTGACTATTGCAAATGTACTTGGAAAGTAAAATGGTACCAAATGATAAGACTAGTGATGAAAAAAGGTATATAGGTATGTTAGTGATGCATTTTAAATATTTATATATAAAAAAACAATAAAAAAGTTGAGCTATAAGAGTATGCACCCGCAGTTAAAGAATTAGGAGAAAATAAAAGAAGAATGGGTTAATAAGTCGGTTAATAGTGAATTAAATGTGTAGTATCAAAGAGGATTAGTTACTATACCTAAATATGCCATACCCAATCCTGATCCTACATTATAAGCCAAGAAAGTCCTAAAATGATCCCAAGATAAACACATGAAAAGTTGAGGCATATAAAATAAGCCAAACCTATGATATTGCACATGCATAGTTTGAATTTTGGTATGATAGTGAGTGCACTTGTTCTAGTCTCAGTTTGAAATTTTTTTGAGTGTATGGGACTTTTTTGTAGTAAGGTCCCTCAGAAACCATTATGATTTCTAACTATACATGTAACAGTCATATTTACATGTAAAATTTCTATGTTGCATCAAATGTTATGTATGGATCCCTTCTGTGTCAAATGAATAGCAGTTTTCTACGGATAAGTTTTTAAGTTGATGAAAAGGCTTTTGAAAGTTTCATGACTTCTCTTGTGATTCGCATATTTTCCTTTGTTAAGTATTATAGTTTATTTGTTGTTAGTTTGTTTCTTTAGAACAAGTAATTGATTTAACTTAAGGGTGTTGATGTGCCACAATTCGATGACACATTTGGTGTTTTTGACTATGAATAGATGCTAGTTAGTAGGAACATCAGCTTTATTTGATTATTTTGGTCATGTATATATGTAAAATTATTGGAATAAAAATATTTGGAGAACTACGCGAAAAAATGGACTTGATGGGACACTTGGTGAGATGTCAACCTTAGTATGAACTATCTTGAGAGGCACTAAAGGACCTAAGTGAAGAAGGAGACACTAACCAATTTGATAAGCCATCCTATAAATGATGAGTCGTCACCTCCATCATCATAGCCCAGCAACGCACAAAATCTCACTAATTAAGACATTGCACTTTGACGAGTTATTGTCTAGACGACGGGTCGTAACCTCCATCATCAAAAGTAGAAACTCACAAATCTCACTAGTTAAGAGGACGATATGGATGACGACCATACTCCAAATGATGAGCCATCAATTTTAGTGTCCAAAGAAGTAACACGATTCTCCCTTGGATTTAAATTTCAAGATTTCATTGTTATATAAATATCATTTTAGGGTTTTAGTTTGGTTACCTTCTATTTTAGAGAGAAGGGTTACTGCTATTGTGAGACTTTAATATTATATTGTCACGACCTAATTTCCTAGGTCACAAGGGAACCAACATCCCACAGTAGAAGAATCATCCAAAAAAACACACAAGGCATGAATAGTAACTTAAAAGCGGAAGAATACATAATGAAGGGATAAGCAGAAGTCTAAACATTTCAATAAATAAACCCCAAAACCTAATGTTTAGTACAAGATCCACTAAAATAAGAGTATAAAATCTAAAATACAAATACAAATGTTGTCTCGGAATCAATAACAGAACAAGATAATAGGAAAGGTAAAAGAAAAACTCTGGATACTAGGATCTATCATCTACCTCAGCATATAATCTACGCCCGAACTCAAGAATCAGTGTGGACCACATATACTTGGGTATGCACCAAAAGAAATGCAGAAGTGTAGTATGAGTACCAAAATAATGGGTACCCAGTACGATCATAGGCCGACTGGGTTCATATAAGAAATAAGAGCATTAAATAGATAGATAAGGCAACTAAGTCACATAAGTCAAACAAGGATCACAGACATATAAAACTAGCCAACAGAATGCAGACAAGTAAAATATCCTAGGTTGTAGATACGATAAGGAAGGTTTAGGCAAACAAGTGAAAGAACGAACCTAAATCCAAGATCAACGAATAAGAGATACAAATAATTAATATGGCAGTATACTGGTAACCTCAATTAATTGAAATAGGAAAAAACACTAATTGAAACAAGAATAATCAAAGAGCATACCAGGAATCCTGCGAGATCTAGCTAATAAACATGAAAGGGATCCCGCAAGATCTATATAGCCGGTAATAATAAGCCAAATATGAAATCTTAAGGTAATAACCTCCACAATATCTCAAGTAACAAGGAATACAAACAAAGATAAATCCAAACCCTCTGGTACCTATCCTACCAGAGAGTACAAACAACAAGCATCACTTTCTAAAAGGTATGCAAGATGACATGATGATAAAGTAAATCCATACGCTCTATCTAGATCTAGCAAGACAGTCGGGTAGGATGACATAGATGGCTAAAACCCGTAACCTATACTCCCCCATATACCCCTCTTCAAGTTACCCGCAAGTCCAGATCAACAAGGTCCATGGGAGGCTGCGACCTGCATACAATAACTCATATGATAACCAGTACTTACATAAACATATTCTATACTCAACTAACATAAATGGTATTTGGATAACATAACTTGTATTCGGACCTTTGATGGGTTAATATTAGGATCAATGTCAATGGATACAACCATCCGCAACCATTTCTAAATCTAAAATGAAGTCAATATCTAGCTCATGACCAAAACTAACTCTAGTAATAACACAATACAGTGATTAACTCACTATTTAGCCTTTTATCATCAAAACTGGTAAAACATTTTGAAAAGGCTCATTTTAGGTTTATAATACAATAAACGGACTCATAAGGCAATGCAAGGTTTCAAAATCAGTGACTTGGGATCTTGGCCATAAAATGGTAGAAACCAATGCATAAAACTAGTTTCATAATGATGATATTCTCAAACATAACAATACCACAACAGGTCCTGCCTACCCTACACAATCTCAAATTCTACAGAAAGCGTAACCAACAAAGTAAAATATCCAAGACTTATGGATATTTCCCATAAAACCTACTATCTATATTTTAGAGTCGATTAAGATCACTCAAGGCCACAAGGTAACTATGATCGCAAGAACAACACAAATACGTAATTAAGAAACGGACTAGAAAAACGGAGAGGGGTCAAGGGTGTCAACCTAGAAATCCCAACCTAAGGATGTATAATTACCACAATTAATTCCCACATAGGCCCAGTCTAAGATTGTAAGCCATAACTTGTCCTCTGAAAATAAGCTCACAAATACAGTGTAGAAAATATTCAGACGACTCCAAAACTCCAAAAATATGCAAATGAGCTTAAACAATCATGCAACTATCAAAATAATAATCTACACATTAATACGAGTCAAACAATACCCATAAAGCTACGAAAATAGTTGGGGTCAGAATATCGGTCAAAAAGGGCCTATGGTCCCATGAACCTAAAACTCTGAATAAAAAGTATTAAAAAGTT